>JAVQIZ010078919.1:0-15073 GCA_036023535.2 Galaxias brevipinnis
TTCAGATGTGTGTGTGTGTGTGTGTGTGTGTGTGTGTATGTGTGAGAGAGAGTGTTTTAATATGAATGCTCCAAAGAATGCAAAGGTGTATGTGTGTGTGTGTGTGTGTGGGCACATGTTTACATGTATTGTACTCGGGCTTGTGTTCATGACTGGACAGCCAAGGTTGACAGGATCGATGAGGTATTTGTTGTGCAACAGTTTGCTTTTCTTAGCCATTTCTCAATGTACTGTATTCATGCTGGGCCTGCGTGTTGAAGAGAAACCTGGAGGCTGGTAAGACAAACCGCCTGAGTTAAGGTGAGCCACTTGTGGATGGCTCTGCTGAGCCAAGCCCCTTGAAGGAGGAGGAGGAGGAAGCTGGACTGTGGCTCTGGGCGGAGGGAACCATGAAGCCAAATCCTGCACTAGGACCAGCAGATGGCACTGAAGCAGTAGCAGACGTTGCAGTCCCTGGGGCTCCTGCTGATTTCTGGGCAAACAGGGTTCCTAAAGCATTGCAAAACGATATGACAATAGATTAGAGTCATCCAAGTCAGCGGAATTGCTGTACGATGTCGTCTCTACACAGTTCTCTCCTAAAACTTTGTTTTTAGCAAAAGGTGTGTGACTAACCTGAATAAATGATGCCATTGACCTCCACAGACATACTAATGCTGGAGTTACCATTGGTCGAGATACTCAGGGACATGTCCTGCTGCTTCTCTTCTAGATACAGAAAGGAGAATGTTTGATATCAGGGGTAATAACAACTTAGGTTAACAATTATATGTTGCAAAACTAAGTATAAGAGAGGATTTACAATCTTAGAATAATGTAGATTAAAAAATTTAAAATAACTCAAGCCTCAGCATTGTGCAAGAAAAGGCTGGTGACTGTGTACCCCCTATGAATCTCTGTATTTCACATCTCCATCAATCCTGTGACTATTATTGACTAAGTAGGTAGCTGAATGCAGCTTTTATGATAATATACAGGATTATAGCCACACATGTTGCAAGAAGACAACTTCTTGCTTACATCACAGTAAGGGAGGGGCAGACGTAGACACCAAGGAGAGCACTCATTTGTTTGCTCCAAAATGACAAAACAAACGGAAGGGAATCTAAATACTGAAAAGGCTATTTGTTTGTTCATATCCTTTTTTTAATTGGCAACACTTTATTTCATACATGTATTGCATATCTTTTTAAATTCTGAGTTAAATCAAATTTGTTGATCAATACATTTTGACATTCAAGAATGCTTTAATAACCAAATTTCTGAATTTATTGTATATATTTCTTACGTTTACATATGATTCGATGAATGCTTCGAAAGCTTGACTATTGATGCACTTACTCCAGTAGGACTTTATGAAGCACATTTGAATAGTTTATTTACTTTCCAAATTGACAATGTATGAGTAAACCACTCAAGTCCTTTTGCAGCAGCGCTGCATCTTCTATATATGGCTGTAAAGGTATGATGTGATAACATAAAGAAGGGGACAAACCTTTGACATTGGTGCCCAGGCGCAGATTCATGGGCACCTGGGACGCCATTGCCAACAGGTTGTGTTGGAAGGCCTGCTGCATCAGGCGCTGTTGCTCCTCTGCCAGTCGTGCCATCTTCCTCTCTGGTCCCTCGCCAACACCGGTCTCCAGCTTTTCTCTCAGCTGCTCCAGAGTGGCAGCCCGTGCCAGGCCAGCCACCTGCTGCTGCCCAAGGGCCAGGGCCATGTTAGAGGGCCGCAATGCCAGCAAAGAGGAGTGTTGGTCCTCTGGAGGAAGGAGACGGACAAGGAAGGGATGAGAATAAACAGCACCAAAACAGATGAAGGTGATATACAATGATGAAAGGGTTCAACTGCCGGACAGTCAAACTATTAACTAGGAGAGACAAATATTATACGGCAAGGCCAAGACAAGGAAGTGACTACAAGCGCTTATTACAGAGGACACACAAGCCAAAAAAGCTGCTACCGTTGGGGTCATCAATGGAGTCACATTCCAATCCGGTCAAAGCGGGATCAGATAAGAGCAACAGGTAATGACAGTAATCAAGTGCAACCCTATTGATGTGGACAGACGGCTTTAAAACACGCTGGCCATAAAGTGTCCTTGGCGTGGGAACCATGTTATTAATGAGCAGTAAAGGTGAGGGGACTGAGCAACCCGGGGTCCAGCCTTTGCTTTTAATACCGAGTCATCTACCAGATGGGCTCACGACCAGCCCATCTGGTAGGACAACCAAAGTGCCTAACGTTGATCGGAATGCATAGACAGGACACTCTCAATAGTAATAAAGAAGACAACATTTTTAGTAAACCTCTGCGAATTGTCCGTCAAGAGAGCAAATCATTGTTTTATCCTTTTTGTGGCAGCAGCAGCTTTGAAGGATTTGGGTGTTGCATCCGACTGTTACCATTTTCGACATGTGAAAATGGTTGTAGTTACACTGTCTTGCAATAGAGGGCGCTACTTAACTATCTATATTCACACAAGAGAGGTCCTTCACTCCTTATAAAGACTTTAAAACGGCTATAGAACTCCCCTCCCTTCAATTGCAAAATATGTCACATTGCAATAGTATCAACTCAGCCTTGAACCTTTGTTGGCAGTGCTTGGGTGACAATTACACATGTATTGACATGTGTATCACTGCAACTGTTTGGTTGTACCTTTTTTAATGGAAGGACTGGATGAGGCTTGCAGACCGTTGATGACTCCCGAGGCCCCCATAGCCGACAGGTGCATCTTGGGAGGCGTGAGGATGTGTGGCGCCGTGCTGGGGGAAGGCGAGAAGCGGAACAGGCTGCTGCTGTAGCTTGGGCGTCGGCCCTCGCGCCGGTTACTGTCGATGGCCGCCTGCAGCTCGCCCGGGGAGCTCAGACCTTTCCTCTCGCACTCAAATGGGTACAGGTATTTCATATACCTGCACAGATATAAAAAAAACAACAGTGTCAACACTAGTATGTCCTACCACACAGCCAGTTACAGTGTGCAGTTTCAACGTAGGCATTTTTCCACCTCATTAAAACGTGAACGCAGGGAGTATAATGGAAGATGGCACTGCAGGATCAATACCGAGTGAAGACCGGCCTCCATTAGATAAAGGCAGTGGACTGTTGCTGGAGAACAGCGAGTTAGCATTAAAAATACATAAAGGTTCATTAGGGCACTCCTCTAGTCAACCATGATAGAGAGGTATATGGCAGTGCACTAGGATTTTTTATGGAGAGCAGAAAGGCAAAGAAGTTGTCAGTCAAAGCCCACCTCAGTCATTCTGAACTCTGACCCAAAACACATCAATAAATCTATGAAATCAATGGGCTCATGTGTGATGTAATGAAAGGGGAATAGAATGCGGGGAGAAACGGTGCCTGGTTGAAGGGATAAACCACACACATACACAACACACACAATATATAATACACAGAGGGCTGAGGTTTTAGCATGAAGGCACACACACAGACTTACTGTGTTCGAAGGGTGAAGGCAGCACTGGTGATGGAGGTGGGCAGGTTGAGGCCCTTGGTGATCTCTCTCCAGATCTTCTTGTTGATGACCTCCACCAGGCCTCCCTTCTCAGTCACCAGCTTGTAGAGCATGTACAGGTCCAGCACCTGCTTGGCCATGATGGGGATGCGGTTCACTGGTGTCCCTAGGGAGAGAGAAACAAAAACACCAGGTCAGTCTAAATAGGATCTTTCCAGCTGCAGTGCTTTGATTCAAGACATTCTATTGTCACGTCCACACAGGCAAAATCACTTTTCATACTTATATATTTTTATATTTATATATATCAATTTAAGTTTGGGTTGGGGATATTACATTAAAAACTTTTTAGTAGACTAACATTAAATATAAAAAATAATTATAATAATAATACATGGGATGTATTGATGCCTTTCAAGTAACTCAAGGAAACTGAATATAATGAACTGTTGCTCTTTCATGTTTAGAGCGTGAAATGTAAAGTCCTAGTGAGATCATTGCTGGACAGAAAGCTCAGGCAGCCTATTGAATTTGACTTGGAAATGTACACTGGCAGAAAAAAAAGATGAAAACATATTAACAGTTAAGGCAAACCAGCCTGACCTGAAAAGACGGTTTAGTAAACAAGACAAAGCGAAGCTGTCCCCGACTTTTTTATACAGATGCATTAATCTTGTCAACAGCTTATCTGCAGTTAAGCGTGCAGGGAGTGTGCTGGCTGGAAAGGAGGAGGACGAGTGGTGGGGGTGGATGGCGCTACGTACCAGAATCAAAATGTACTATGCAGCCTATATAGAGGAGGGGTTGAAGCGACCTGCTAATCTGCGGGCGGTGGGGGGCGCCCGGAGAGCCCAGTATAATGAAGCTCATTTAGAGGATTGTGCCTGGTAAATCCACACCCCATTGCCTGTAAGTGCTACTGGGCCCAGAGCAAGGGGACGGGCCAGATTTGCACATGGTTAATGCCAGTCAATCCTTCTGCCTCTGAGGCCTGCTCTTAACCTGGAATAAGTCCCATTAATGTCTTTACAAAATAGCAATGTGATCAGGCCAGAGATTAGCCCTGATTCAATGTCTTAAGTTAGCAACGGGCCCCGCCAGGTTGTCTTTAATTAGGCCATTTTCATGTGGCTTCGTTGGGCTAAACACATGGACTTGCATAAGTATAGTGGTAAGAGGGGCGGGGCAGGTTGGCTTGGGAGGGATGATGACTGGTCTCATGGCCGTATACTTACAACCATATTTATTGGTAGCCCGAGAAAAGTCACAAACATTCAAAAACATCCTTTCCAGTAATAGAGCTATTAAAGATGCTACACCTAGCAACAGTCAACAAAACAGAATGGAAGGCTTCTTGCCTACCACACATACAAAATATTTTACAAGAAGTCGGTTGTTTCAAAAGCTACTATAACATAGCTAGTAGAGAGAACAGGAGAGGGCCAAGAGGTTTGATTAGAACTGGACCCGGTTAGGGGTACCCCACCACATACAAAGGCCATCCTGGAGGCCACTAGTAAGCCTGCGTTTCTAGAACATGCGCTGGATCAAAGCAATAGGAATGTGGACGCTTTGACACCAGCCCCTGTTCACCGTTATTTAATGCAGCGCTGGACATCAATCCTGCATCAAACAATTAGTACAACCGGCAGGGTCAGAGGTCGCCTGGGGGTTATTGATGTGTGAATTAAAGTGCAGGTCAGCAGGAAGCCATGTTTTCATACAGGGTGAGCCGTCCCCCTGGACAATGGCAACACAACAGATGAGGCACAATGGATTTGGCTTGCACTGACAACCCAGCAGTTAGGCATTAATTCACACTTACGCCTCTGTTCCTGTCCACTGTTATCAACATTGTGACACACCACACATGACATTGACAATTCAGCATAGCCATATGCTTAAATGTAAAACAATTGGAATATAATGCTATGTCGATAAACTTTTAAGTTTAAAACACGTATGATACACCTGAGAGATCTGAATGAAAATACAACACCAACATCACACTGGAAATACCCAGTGAGCTCTAGAGAGGTTTAGTTTAGAGATTAAACAACCTAATAGCTGATGCTGAGAAACATCTGTTGTTGCTAGTGCTGGGCGATATGGCAAAAAAATGTATATCACATTATTTTTGGGATAAATATCGATAGAACTCGATAATTACCCCCCAAAAAAGCTATGTAACGTTAGATGATATATACACAAAGTACAAAATCAAAAAGGGGCGGGGTCATGATCAAAGGCGCCATAAATATAACAGTACAGTGGCGCGCTTAGAATTGGGAAAGATTTGAATGGAGATTCTCTGCATATAAAGATGGGAACAAGAAACTCAATATAGATAATTATTATTTAAAATCGTTCATCCCAAACATATTTATCACATTGACCAGTGCGCTATATCACCCAGCACTAATTGTTGCCTTCCAAACATTTTGTTTTGGTAAGCACAATTAAAGTTACTAGAGGCAGTTTATCTGTAGGAGATGATGTTGGCGACCCCTATTGTTTGCTCAGTGTAATTATTTCCCCTAACCGTCGCAAAAAAGACACAATGCTCGTGGTCACTACACATCGCTAGCACAATCAACAACTATACTCCAAGTATGGGTATCTCTTCCTGATTTAGTGTACTAGTGTACTTAGTACTTCCTTGTGACAGAAAGCAATTCGTCACAGTTTCGCAGAAGATCGTGCCCGGTGGCAGACAAAATTTGTGATTTTTTCATTCTCCCATAGACATTACAATGTGCTATCAGAAGTAATGTATTGATAATCCGTTAACATAAAATATGTTGGCTATAGTTGCTTTAGGCTTTTATCTACATATAAAAATATATTTTGAATCAGAATCCTAACAGCTGTTCCACAGTAGATTTGAGACAATGCATTGTGGTCATGATATCAGGACACACATTTATTGAGCAGCAAAAAGCATTAGCTCACATAAACCAAATGTAGGCCACTATTGGCTGGTCCGCTTCTCTGGCCATCCTGGATTTGTCCACTTTGCAGCACTGAAACGATCTGTAATTGGCTACAGGCTTCACCTCCCATCATCCTTTGCCCTGGACTGATTTTCCCCCTGGGACAGGACCATCAGGAGCCGAGTGATTAATGGCCCGGGGGGTCAGGGGTCACCATGGTGGGAAGTGCTGTGGCTGAGGGCCCCTGAGCCACTCCCTAAGCCCTTCCTCCTACATCCACCGGCACAGGCACAGGGGAGAGACACGCTAGGAACTAGCATAGCCGTCCATCCGAGAACTGCCATACTATGGAGGTCTGGGATCAGCAACACACACACGCACACACACACTAATACGTACATTAAAGTGCACACACACAAACGCTACTTCCAAAGCTAACATACAGCTACCAAAAGGAGGGAAGTGATGACCAGACTTCAGCAAAGGCAAAGAGGCCAAGCTTTGGGGATGCAGGCCGGGCCACATGATTGTTTAAATCTTACCATCCAAGGACAGTTTCTATCCCAATGGGGAAAAACAAGGTCATTACATATGACCCCTGACCTACTTTTAGCAGAAAACAGCTGTCCGCATTAAAGGGTTTTATAATAAATCAATGGCGTGGCACTGACGCCAGTGGGGTAAATGAAACATTGCTGATCTAACATTACTGACATTCTTTGAATGATTTAGAACGAGAGTGACAGCCTTCAAGCAGCCAGAGATACGTAGGAAATGAATTTTTTACCATGTGCATGCAAGCGGTGTGGGGTTTCACTACCATCCTGCTCCTACTCACAACCAGGGAGCCCAATGAGGAAGGAAGGAAAGAGAGGAGGGATAGAAGAATAGACAAGGGCAAAAGAGAAATACATAGTTCTGCAGACGTTTGAAATGGGCCCCTGGCTCCAGGGTGCCAAGAGGTAGGGGTGGGAGGCAAAGGGAGGGTGGGCTGCTGGGCTACGCAGCTCCAGCCAGCTGGAGAAAGACGGGATTACCGCTATAAGAAAGGTGTCAGCCAACACAAACGGCCCCTGGCCTCACGTCAATGTCTGAGTGCTTTTGGAGCTCCCCCTCCACATCCCTCTGTAGCCCCCTGCCCACCATCTCTAGCCTGGATTAGACCAAACAAGGCCTGCTCTCCCACAGCCTTTTCTCTCTCTCTCTCAGACTACAGGCCTGTTCAGCAACCAGGCAGAGTGTTTACTCTACGCCGGGCCGCAGCCGTTTAGTTTACATATTCGCATGTCGAAGCTCGCATTGTCAGGGACGCCGCGTGCTAAAACGGGTTTGTTTTATTTTTAATGCAGGGGCCAGGGACATAAAAGGTAAAGCCTGATGACAGAATGGAATTTGTCTATCTTTAGATTAGGGAGCATGTGACTAAGCAATTCATATCAAGTGGTAGTGGAGATGTATATAGACTGCCCTTTTCCCTATAAGCCAGGTAATGCATAACATTATATAAAAGCACGCATGGAGGGGGAGTAAGAACTGGCCGTCATTCAACCTGGAACAAAGCCTAGAGTGTGAGTCTTACGGTAAGAAAATAAGTAGATTTGCCAGAGCTGCAATGCTAATGGCAACAAGGTACATGACAACATGGCACTGGCCCAATATCGAGAACGTAGGCTGTAAATCTAATTGACAAGAGAAAGATCAGTAAGCTGATGAGATAACAGAAGATTGGAAGAGTGCAGAGGTGGAAAGAGATAGCACGGGAGGGAGAGGGAGAAATCTGACTCCCCTCTTTTCAGGCCATAAAGATGGGTCACCTGGCAAAATGGGGGGAAGGGGATTGAAAAAGCTGGATGGCGCGAAAAGTGAGATGGCCACTTCAAGTGTAACCTAAATCCCTGCCGTCCCCAGAGGCCAAACAGGCATGGACACAGCGGACACTCATCTACACGCCATCAGATAAAAAGGTGACCTGACCCCTCTTCTCACCCTGTCCACATCTATCTCCTAGGTCCCTACATATAGCCCACACCGCCTTAATATGTGCCGCGCATATCTTGTCACCATGATGCTAATTAAGGAGCTTTGTCCACCAGCCGCCGTGCCCTACTCCCACCCACCTAGGAAAGGTCACTTGACATGAAGCACAAAGTAAGAAAACAGTAGCAGAAATGAGCTGTAAAAAGCACATTCTGAACTCCGTGCATAAGTAGAGGTGGTGATACAAGAGGTGAGCCACTTGGGAAAGAAGGCAGAACAATGCAATAAAGAGAGTGCATCATGTATGCCAGGCACAATGAAATACAACCTGATCCCCTACAGATACAGTATGCAACCAATTCAATCCCGTTAAGATACCGAAGGTAAACCAAGCTACTCCTTCCAGCAGAACAGATAGGGTTGTGAAACCGGAGCCGCTGCTGAAATAACAATGAGTAGGCCAGTGGTGACCAGCGGTGACTAGTGAGGTGGGGACACAGTAGTGTGGGGGGCGGGGGGGTAACTAGGAGAAAGAGACATCTTCACTGGCAGGTGCACCATCGACTGGATCTTGGTAGACTTCTCTCCCTTGGTCTCTTTATAACACAGCTAACTGCTCCAATCAATGGACACCCCCACTGACAAATAAAGCCATCAGCTGACGAGCTTCATTTGGAGGGCGGCCGTGCTGATCAATAGCGGAGGCATCAGCTGCTGGGGGCACGGGGTAATAGGGGAGAGGGTCTGGGGTGCAGGGACTCAAGATGGTTCATTTCTTAAAACAATGCCGTTATCTGCTCTCGGGTCCAGGATAGATGGCAGGTGCTAATGGACAAAGATGTTATTGGAGAAACGAAGACCAACCATAACCTATTATGCAAATGAGTCCTCTATGTACTGCTGATTAAATTAGTCTTTGCCTCTGGCCTAGGTGCCTGTATGGTTGTCAACCAGCAGCTTGGCTTATGTGAAGGGTGACGATTCGACCATGCACTAGGTCAGTGTGGGGAAATAGTGTCGTTCCAGCCTTTCTTTGGCAGAGGTATTTATTGATCAGGCTCTAAAATACACAGGAAAAGGATGGAGAATACAGAGAAACGTGAAATAGTAGTCAAGTTTGATCAAGCCTGCCCTAGCCACCCCCCTCCTCACTCACTCTCATGAGCCCAAGTGATTAAGATTCTCTCAGCTTGGCAGCTTAGAGCTTAAAATCCCTGCGCAGTATGGTCGTAATTAAAAAGGACCGTGGAACCTTTCCGCAGACTGATCGAGGAAATGACAGATGCAATGGGAAGAGAAACACACAGAACAGAAGATGAGAAATAACTGAAATGGAAAAGGGCTGTAGCTGGATGGTAAGCGAAAACAAAAAGACTTGGGGAGGTTCCATTCGTACACACCAGGAAAACGACAATTTCCTTCTGTTGTGTAGGGAGAGAGTGATGCCATGGTAAATGAGCCCATTCCGAAGAACAGGGCTATAATTTGCCAGTGATGGGTGGTGATTACGAAAGGCAAAGACAATCTTTACCCTCAAACATATCAACACAGAAACCACATCTTTGCTCATACACCTAAAAATGTCCAAGATAAGAATAGCTTCCTTTTTTGGTCTCTGTTGGGTGACAATGATTAGAACGCGATGCTTATATCTTAGCTGGGTTGCACTTGGGTTCCCACCCTTTTCCTCAGACCAGGGGCCCAGTCTAGCAACTCCAGTCTGCCTGTCTGTCTCCATGGTTAGGCCGGTCTTTGCCCCGTGATGGATCGCTTGCTTCCAGGGGGATATGAAAGAGTGCGGCCTTGTTTCCACACATGCAGGCCTGATGCCTCCCTTCATTCTCGGTGCCTCTGTGGCACCCTCTCTCCTGTCTCCCCTGTGCCTCCCCTGTCTGGTCTCTTCATCCCTCATGCGCAAGCCCACCCCCCCCCCCCCATCTACCACGCAGACACGCGGCAGTCTCTCCCTCGTCTGCTGTCCATCAGCATTGGCCTATCAAAGGCTGGGCCCCCACTTTTAGGGCCTCATTAATCATCCTCTGCAGGACAGGAGGCCCCTTAATCCAGCCCCTCCCCCCAGGGCCTGCGCACCACCCTCCGCCCCTATCCCCCACGGTGTTATCAAGTTTCAGTGGCTGTAACTGTAGCACAATAAACAGAGGGAAAGAGGGTGAGGGGAGAGCGGGGGAGAAGGACAGAGACAGACAGAGAGACCGAATAGATTACATTTTCCAACCACTTCTTATTTCTAACCTAGTGTTCTTTGTAAAGCGCTTCCACGAAACTTAAAAAAAAGTGTGAGAATCATTTCGTTCAGAAAATATGTGACAATTTTTTTTTACCAAACCAACCAAAGAAAATGCTTCAAATTACGATAATTGCGCTGGACAAATAGCCTACGGGTTTTACTAAGCTGACAAAAGAATACTCTAGACTCAACAGGTCTGACTCAATGGGATACTATTTTCGCCCACGGCCTAAATAGACATATTTTCAATGTGTAGAGAAAAACAACATTTATTTTGGGACACTGGCTTTTCCAGAATTTAGCTCACTGAAAAATAACGCCCTATCAAAAGGAGAGAGAAGGTTCCCATTGAAGCTCAATGGCGTACACAGAGAGGACGGCCTGCCTGCCTGCCTGCCTGCTGGAAGGGGAGTAGAAGGCAGTGTAGCCTGGCAGGGTCATGTAATGCATACATGGATCCCCCAGAGCCCATTCATGGTATAATTGGTGTGGACAGAGCTCCTAGTCTCAGGGTTACAGTTAGGGACTTCCTCTGGTGTCCTGCTGGGCTCCCACTGTTCCCACGCCGCTGGCCAAAGCAGCAGGGCTTTATGGCCCTCTTCCTCCCCAGCCAGCTAGCCTGCCTATCCACAGCAAACACTGCTGACAGCCTGAGAACATTAAGGCGATTACCCAAACACCTGAGCCCAGTCTCCCAAACAGGCTTGGTTGCTTTGGCTGCTTTTGTAAAAAAAAAACATTTAGCTCCATTTCCTGTCTACCACCTTGAATTTTTCTCTCCGCCCCTTTCTTCCTTTCTCTGTCCCCTACAGACTGTTGGGGTTAAACGGCCTCGACAAGGCCGGCTTAACGTCTTCTAACTCAGACATAAAGCTACTCGGGAGGATTTGATGTAAAATAGCACTGCCTGCTCTAAGGAAGCTATAGCTCCACATGAGGTCTGTTTAAGCTGCCTCTACACACATACTAGGCAGGAGAAATTGGAAGTGGGTAAACCCCTGACAACGACATGTGTGGCTCTACTTTGTGGGGAGGGCTGCTGGTGGGGGCGACACTTGTCTGACCCCCCTCACGTGATTCTTGGTAGGTGATTCCCTAAACTGAGGTCCCTCACACTCGCTTTGTCCATCAGAGTCCCAATCATTAATCATGTGAAGTGGATAGCGCTGACAAGCCTTTGGCTGCTTTGGAGTAGTACCTCTCCTTGCCTATGAAATACCCGTAGATTTTGCAGGTCACCCTTTCTCTTCCACCCCCACTGCCATACCCGTCCCAGCCAACAGCAGAACGTGAGAAGGAGGCGGGGTGGGGGCTGGTGGTAGGGGGGGTGTCAAACCAAAACAAACAAATAACCATATGCTTAATAGAAACCTTTGAGTCAGTTAGTGACAGCACACCAGTGTCAAAGCTTTTCTCTCCGTTCCCAATGGAGGTGGAAAAGCAAGACATGAAATGGATATCATAAACATTAATGCAAACAGAAAACATCAAGGCTAATAATCTACATGCCCCAGCATGAGAAGGCTGTAGTGGGCTTCTACAGTTTCTCCAATTCAAGGCAATTACTGGGCCTCTTCACACAATGACTCTGTTTAGCACAGCTGCTGGAATTCCTTAGCGATTCACACACACACAAACACACACTCAGACAAACACACACAGTTTTTAAGCACACAGGGAGGAAATGGGATTCCCTGGTTTCCTTTCCATTGCTTCCCTCTTCCCAAGGACTGGAGGGGCCCGGGCATGAGGTGGTAAATTGCTCCACCATTTGTTTTTCTCAACTACTTAGATTATTCTTTTTTTTTTAAACCGCTTGCATAGCCCTTCATTGTCCAGCTTCCACTCTTTCGTTATGTCTTCCATCTCCTAGAAGTTTGAAATATTTCTAAATGTAGACATTGGGTAAATTAAATGACAAACTAGCAGCAGTTTTACTTATTCACTCATTAAAGAAATATGTGGGAGTTATCCAAGCATTTTAGCAAGACACATGTCACTCCTGGCACTGCACATGACCGTGGTCCAGGGAAATGCACTATAAGCTAACAGCTGAGTGGGAAGCCTGCCAATTTGTTTGAGATGATTAAGGCCCCGATTTAGTAGACAGTGGAGGTCAGCCAAGTGCCTCTCATTGAAGGAGGGCAGGAGGGGGAAGTCTTTCTCAGGGATATTAAAAGAGTCTGAGGGTGAGCGAAAATCCACGTTTGTGGTAAATAGAACATCCTCTTGTCTAAAAGCGTTGACCTTCTGGAATCAGCCCACAATATTGTGAGTGGCGTAAGGTTAGTCTGCAGCCAAAACACGGCCATAGGTCATATGTAACAAACAGAACCATTGCTGAGTGACATACTCTAGTCCCCGTAAACACAAACAAAAATAATCATTTCGGATCTCTGTCCTAGTAAAAACAACTCAGCAAAAAAAGGGTCACCTGTGGAAAAAAAACTAAAAAACAAACAAAAAAACAACAAAAACAGGCACACCGTGGTAATTTATCCAGAAGCCCAGATTCAGTTTTCTGAGCAGCATGAGAAAAGGGTCAGCCTTAGCGGTGACCACGGCTGCCAGTGGAGAGAGATGCTAACAGGGCTCTGACAGATTCCTACCCCCCCCCCCTTGTCCGGCTTGCTAACTACATCTAATTCATCAATGCTAAACAAGATTTCACAACACACAGCCCACACAGATTCACTACAGCTTGCCCTGACCTAGTAAGGAAAGATTCTCAAACACTGTGTATGTATGCATTGTAGGCACAATCATATACATACTGCATGCACTCAAACAAAGTTCTACTAAGATAGTCAACGTTGAAATACTATGCTTTGTTTGGTTGGTATAGAAAACACATAGTGGTCCTGCAAGTTAGTAGGTTTACATCATACGTTTTATTTTGTTTGCAACCAGACTTAAGCATGTGAACTAACAGGTTTATGATCCCTCTGGCCCAACTGAAATATGTTCATGGGTCTTGTTGCAAGTTAATGTGTGCAAGATTAGAGGGGGGAGGATTCACTTGACATTTCATGGCTAACAACATAATCTCAGCCCAATTATTTGCACACAGGTAGAAACCAGTTATGCGAAGCACATTTAAAGGGATAGTTCAATCTTTTTGGGAAATAAGATATGTTCCTACTTACCCCTAGTAAGATGAGTGGATCAATATCAGTGTTATGATTATACATCCAATAATGAGTTATTTAGGTAAGTAGATAGGTAAATGTAGCCTAGCTTAGCAACATTGACTAGCCTGTTGTACCGGCTAACATGGCTCCGTCAAAAGTGAACAGATACTCGAGCGGACCTATTCTTGCAAGGCTGTCTACAGGATAACAAGGTAAAACTATGGTTCTGCCTCACAACAATAGGTCCGACCCCGTATCGGTTTCAATAACAACAACGTCTCGCTTTTACATTTTAATTTCTACATGTGTAAAATACAAAAGATACAACATGTAAATAACAAAGCTTCTGAGTTTTTATGAGGTGTCACTTTTGACGGAGCCATGCGAGCAGATACAACTGGCTGACTGTGAGTTGGTCGTTTCAGATTGGGACCCATCATACTAAAGCTCTCTTATATTTCTTTGTTTCTCTGGCAAGATTCAGAATCAAAGAAAAACTGTGAATGTGTTGCAGACTTTCAGAGGCCTACCTCGCTTCTGCATGAAGGTGAACAGGTCATCAAGGAACTCCTTTCTGTTGGGGTCATTGTCCAGCTCATACAGCTGAAGGTGAAAACCATTAGTTTGGTATTACTTTTATACACAAATAAGACAATTAGTTTAATAGACCTTTTCACATTGATGTAAATATAAACAAATAACTAAGGTAATCAAAACGAGGCAATCGATGAACTATGTCAGCGAAGACAAATGCAGCCACTGCAAGACATAACCATTATTTTCATTTTGTAGAAGAATCTGAATGTTCCATCCATTATTTCTGTACAGTGGGTTTAAAGGCATGCTGTTATCTGTTTTGAGTCAAGCCTGGTTCAGTCTTAATGTGCTCCAGATTCTTACCTTAGCAAAGTCTCTAGACGCCTCCCCTCGTCCTCTGGCACTGTCGGCATCATCTGCCCAAGCTGCACTCCCGTTCTACAAGACAAGACACCGGACACCGACATTAGTCAACACATACAGTACATAAACACATATTTCAAGACAAAGTTGTGCTTTTTCTCTAAAAGATGTGATTGTAACCTCACAAGTTAATGTGCCCCAAGCTCTTTCACCCTTCCCCCTCACCTAACATCTCCATTTTGACCTAAACCATCTGCATCTGGGCCAGCCCTACCCTGCCCCCACCAATGCCTTCCGACCCAGCTGGATAACCAGGGCCCCCCATCCTTCAACCCAAACGCAGCTGCAACTGGCGGCCAAGTTCATGGAGTGTTACTGGCTGACAGACAGGGGGCTGGTCAGTCG
>JAVQIZ010078942.1:0-42348 GCA_036023535.2 Galaxias brevipinnis
CCAATGACATATCTGCTCTCAACCCAAGTCCATTCTAAAATATTGTCTTTTGAAGTGCTCATCTTGGAATATGGCATAATGGATATTATAACATCTTATCCTGTGTATATTAAAATGTTCAGTACATTTTCCTTGGGATTCCTTTTTTTTTTTTTTTACAAATATTGGATTGAAAAAACGATTTTAAGTTAAATATGAATGCCTAAAAACCGTAATTGATGCTCTTCTGGTTTGCTTGTTTTAAAATCCTAACCTTAGGCTTTCTCTTATAAGTTATGACCATGGCATTTAACTTAGTCAAATTGAGACATCCGTGGCAAGTCAAAGTTGGCCGACCTCTGCAGTCTGCTCTAGTCTGGAAGCTTCCATTTGCATTTAGTTTTCCTGAATGGAACCTGGAAAAAAAGGGAGTTGATTATTGTATCTTCAACGGTTGCTCTAGCACACACTTTGTCAAACTAGAGAAAGGTACCTTTTACACTGTTTCCTTCCTGGGATATGTGGTGGTTGAGGTGCTTCAGGACACTTTAAATGTGTGAGCAGTTCAGGGGTGGCCGGTTCCAGCATTTGTTCAGGAGATCTAGTGATTCCTTGGATTTGCCAACTTTAACAGAAGGTTCATACGCGACTTTGGCTCCATAGCCTCTCATCTCACCAAACGAAAAGATCTTTTCAACCTTTTTATCATGACTTTAGATTCTCTTAAAGCTTTCAATTACTTCAAGCATCGCTTCACTTTGGCAACTTGTTCTGCAGGTTCCATATTGTGAAGTTTCTGTAATTGTAGAGGTGGATGCTTCAGACTCAGGAGTTGGGGCAATTCTTTCGCAGCAAGCATTTATGAATCTCAAGCTTAACATGTGCCTTTTTCTCTCAATGCTCGACTTCGACTGAATACAACTACAGGACGTGAGACCAGATTGTTGACTGGTAAATTCGCTCTTATCCTCTTTTTCCCTAAAACCCTCCCCATCCCCTCCAACTCACAAAGCTGGCAATCTGGCATCCCTCCCTGCGGTAGACAGCTTTACCCAGCTCTCCCCCGATACTGCCATTAAGACTTTTCCTCCCCACCTTGACCACTTCCCTGGCCTCCCTTTGCCCTCTCACCACCAGGCCGGCTCGAACTATACCCCCTGCTCAGTGGCTGTCTGACGAAGTGCGCACTGCTTGGAGGTCACTACGAGCTGCAGAGAGGCTATCTTCCATCATGCCCCTCACCCCTGATGAAACTTTTCACCTCCTAACCTCTAAACAATGCACCACCTGTCCACTGGACCCCATCCCTACTAACATCCTACAATCCATCTCCAGGGACCTCCTGTTCCTCACTCATCTCTAACACATGCCTGGTCAACGGATATTTCCCAGCTGCTTTCAAAATAGCTAGTCACACCTCTTCTTAAAATAAATCTCTCTTAATCCATCTGATTAAAAACTACAGGCTTGTTTCTCTAATTTCCTACCTTTCCAAAACCCTTGAATGAGGTGTACTCAACGAACTTTATCTCAAATAGAACATCCTCCTAAATCTGCACCAGACATTCTCCATGCTTGCATCCTACCTGATGGGCTGATCATACCAGGTAGCCTGGAGAGGGTTGGTCTCAAAACCGCGCAGCATCTTGGCCGGAAGGACTCAGTCCTGGACCTCTCATTTTCTCTCTTTATACAAAGTCACTGGGCTCAGTCAGACATTCACATGGCCTGTCCTATCACTGCTACATGGACGATACTCAATGTTCTCCATCCCTCCCTGTGACATCCAGGTGGTGCAACGCATATCGGCATGCCTGGCTGATATTTCAGCGTGGATGGCAGCTCACCACATGAAGCTCAACCCTGACAAAACAGAACTCCTCTTCATCCCCGGCAAGTCCAGCCCGTTGATAACACTGTGATTTCTCCTCTAGTATGACAAAGAACTTGAGGGTCACCCTGGACGACCAGCTAACATTGCAGCAGTAGCACTCTCCTGCAGATTCCCTCTCTACAACATTAGGAGGATATGGCCCTTCCCTTACAAGAGAGATTATGCAGGTCATAGTCCAGACCCTTGTCATCTCGCGCCTGGACTACTGCAACTCCCTCTTGGCTGGGTCGACTGTGAGTGCCATCAAACCCCTTCAGCTCATCCAGAGCGCAGCAGCTTGTTTGGTCTTCAACCTCCCCAAATTTCCTCATACCACTCCTCTGCTCCATACACTGCAATGGCTGCCAGTAGCAGCACGCATCAAGTTCAAGTCACGTGTCCTAGCCTGTCATAACTGGGCTCATCAAGCTTTCCTCAAAGGATATTAATCTGCGTGGGGAGTCTGGGAAACTGGCACGCAAATATTTAGGTCCTTTCAAGGTGCTTAAACTGGTGGCTTTTTTCAGAACCCTTAAGATGCACTCTGTTTTCAACATTTGCTATCACGAACCTGCTCTCAACCGTGTCAATGCTCCTTACATTATTGACGGCCACTCGGCTTACACAGTCCGGGGGCTGTTGGACATTTGAAAGGACAGAGATGGAATGCAGCATTTAGTTAACTGGAATGCATATGGGAGTCATCAAATAGGATTCTTGATTAATCCCTCATCATGGACCTCCATCGCCGTCAGCCTTACTTCAGGAGTCCCATCTCGGAGAGGGGGGTTCTGTCATAGAGGCAAGGCAGGAACACTGGGATCCACCCAGCAGGGCACATCATGGAGTTTCACCCAGCGCTCCTAGTCACTGTTATTATGTTTGCTCTATGTTCCGTCATTGTCTTACCTGTGTCAGTGCATGGTGTAATCTTACCTTAATTAAACTAGTGATAAATCAATTTGTTTACCTGGATATAGCATGTCTATTAATTCCTTGTTCATACATCGTTACTCACCTTGGTATGTCTGTAGAAGCCATTTCTGCACTTGTGTCCGGATTCACACATACAACCCTTTTATATTATTAACTTTGGTTAAGTAACTAATTGTCTGAGTAGGGCAAACTAGCACTTTCAGGTTTAGTTTTATGGCTTTGTGCATTAAGGTTATCCACTGGGGATCTAAGGCAAGGACTTGAACCAAACCATAAAAGCTGTGTCAGACACAACAGAAATAAGCCAGTGCATGTGGTTGAAATAGGATGATCAAATATGGGTGTCTACTGCAACTGCACACTACATGATTTCAGCCCAATTTTCGGCCCATTGACGAGTTTGATACGTTTTTTAATATCCCAGATAAAAGCCCCAGAGTGGAGGCATATTGTAGCACGCTCTTGTGAGCAACGATCGTGCAGTGTGAACCGCTCACTACGCGAATTGAGACAGTCGCTGATGCCTCGCAACTCTGGACTGGATATCTAGTAGGTTTAATATCTGGTTGTGTTAGAGAGTCCAAATCCTGTGAATGATGTTGTGACCGGCAATGATAGCAGCGACGACCTACAGTCAATGAAAATGTGAGACAAAAACGAGGGAGGAGTTGTTGTAACACCGCGTCTCGTACGTGTTTTCGTGACTAAACGTTGTTTGGAGACTCGTCTGCGATTCCTCCTTGTGAAACGTCTTATACCTGGTTTATACTTCTCCATGAGCGCGTTAGCGAACGTAAACGTTCATTTGCCGCTTCTGTTCGCACAGTAGTTTGCCTACATACTTCAATGTAAGTTTAACGGGCCCACTACGTGGCAGTGTCATATTCAGTAATCCAGAATGTACAGAAAACCTCATCCCAAAGCCTAACAGCCCATTGCGCGAAGCGTCGTCTCAGTGCATCAAACAATCATTGATTGGTTGCGCAGGGTAGGAAGCAAGTAGATTTTCAGTAATATTTGGCTGTATCTAAAGAAATTAAAACTTAGATGACACAATGAACTGGAGCAGATAGGCTGATTTTCAATTCAAATCATATTAGTGGTTTTCTATGTAATTGGCTTGTACATAGTATAGCCTATATATAGGCTATGTGTTATAACTGTTTTCTGTATTGTTTGATAAACTGTATATGAATATGTTGTGCAGCACTTTGTAATCTGTCAAGTTTATATAATCACAGTTTTAATGATTATATTTATTATTACATTACAGTCTTTCAGACATCACATTTCTCCATATTTCTCTCCAAGCAGTTTGTCGTGTTGTTTTGGCTTTGTGCACCGGTTTCATGTGCTGGAGAAAAGCGAAAAGAATTTTGGTACCTGATTGGTTAATGCCTAGCGAACTTCGCTTGGAATTTGCATAAAGTTGAAAATATTTGAACTATTGGTGACCTTTCCAACCGCTCCTTCGCTCTGGCTCGCTTCGCCACTGGTCTCGAGATGACTGCCACCTTCCCAGCATGCCCCTCCATTCAAAATGAATGGCGAGCGGTGATTTTCCGGACTCCGCCGCTTTTGGTGTGCATTTGTACGTAAGCGAGAACAGGCGAGCTTGCCGCTTTTGCTGTGCATTGTACTATGGATTTTGGAGGACTCCCCGTCCACACGTCGGCGGGCCTCGCTGAGCTACGCTTTCCCAGAAACCCCTGCGCTTCGAAGCTACGCAGAGCTGTTTACGTGCTGCTTTGCAGAAGTATAAACCAGGCTTTATGTGCAACCCCTTGTCACTGATCAGTGGTTCTCAAATGGGGGTATGTTGGGATACTGCAGGGGGTATATGAGAATCTTTTTAAATGTTAATAAAAAAATATCAGTCATGCCTAATTCCACAAATAATTATACTGTAATAAATTCAATACAAATTATTACATGTAAGTTCAATTAACCACCTTTTCTATTCAATATTCTTATTTTCTTATTCTTATGTCACTGTCACGTTTGTGCACCGTGGTCCGTGTAATGCAACCTCCAGAAAGCTAGTTTCGATTCGACAAGGTTTGGAAGGTCTATATTAATGATTTTAATGTTCTTCTCTGAAAAGGGTTTGAACTGGGAATCCTGAGCCAGTCTCAGACCATGTAACAGTACTCATATCGCGAATTACAAATAAAACCCGAAAGTGCAGAGGACTCACTGTCATACACAGGGAAGTACTGTTGTCCAAGAAAACTAGTCCTGTCATGTTTTGAACGACAGCGTCAAAGTAATTAATTTAATTAAGTCAAAGCCACTTGTTTACCGTGAAAACATGGGAGCTCGAGATATATGTTATTACTGGTTCAACAAAGACCACCATCTCCTTCAAATATGTATGTTCAAAACTTTGAATCTGGTGTCACACTATGGGATCCATTTCTCGGGCCAAAGCTATTTAATCAGCATAATTATGCATAACGTTTAAAACAATATTTTTTATTGAAATAAACATGTTTCTTTCTTCTATACTTTCTGGACAGTCCGTTTGGCTGTTCAGCTAAATATTTTGGATCAAATGTTCAGACACTTATTAAAATTCTAGTATATTGTATTAATTCAGTATAACAATATAATGACTTTTTTTTTTAAAATGTAGTAAAAAAGAAAAATCCACCAAAATTGTTTTGCGCTGGTCAGGGGGTACTTGGCTGAAAAGAATGTGGGGAACGTATAAAAACATTTGAGAACCACTGATGTAGTGTGAACACCACGACTTCAAGATACCTGGTTACAAGACAGAGCAGTTGTGTAGTGTCTGCAGTACAGAGATCTTAAGACTTTGAAAGTCATGTAGTGTGTTGGAGGCAGAAGTAAAGATAATCATGCTGAGAAACCAAAGGAAAGTTTCCTACTGTGCGAGCTATTACACCCCAGCAGGAGTAGTGGGGGGTAAGATAGCCCAGTAGTAAACATATTTACTAAAGCTGAGAGCTAGCAATAACAAAACAGGGAAATATAGAGTAGGATATTTTAGCAAAGGTGCGGTTTCTGCTGAGCGGGCTTAAGAAAATCCAGCAGTAAGAGAGTAAGGAGGGTAATCTTTGCTTCAGAGAGGGTCTTTACTACTCATGCAGGGATAGCATAGGGATATTACACAGTTTAATAGAGAAATTTAGGTGGATATAGAGAGGGAAGCTATAGAGACGTCAAAGTTGATGACTGAGACATTGCGGGACCAATTCAGCTAACATCCAGGTAGGTGCCTACATAAAAACCCCAGTCACATTTATGCTGTCAATCCAAATCCCTTCCTAATATTGGTTTCTAAAGTGCACATTCTTTATTTTAGCATAACACAATTACAACATCGAATCCTAAACATTTTGAAATTACATGTTTTGCTGATCACAATCAACATACTGTAGATTTACTTTATATGGAATTTTATGAAAATGTAGAGTTAGAAAAGTGTAATGAAAGTTTGTACAGTAATATTTCATTAAGAGATTGGGTATTAAATTAATATTAAAAGCTGACATAGTTTGATGACAATTATTCTTCAGGTTATCAATATCAGTCATCACACTCTTTGTCAGGAAATCTGGGAACAGAAATCTGACCCAGGGTGATCAGGGTGAAGTTGCAGGTGTTGCTGATGACACGCACTTCTTGAAGAGAAAACCAAGCATATTGATTGTGAAAGTTTCTCAGCCATTATGTTTTATTCAGCTAACTAATTTAAGTGTTGAATTAGCTCAGGCTTGTTCTATGTGTGGTTTAAGACAGGGTACGTTCTTTCTTTGGGAAGATGAAAAGTTGCTGTGAAATTTCCAGTAGATCTGTGAAGAGCAGTTGATAAAAAAAGAGGATTAATTTAAAATACTATCTCATGGAATGGTTTGCCTCAGGTAAGCACTTAGAAAATGAACGTTCCAGTAGAACGTTGGAGTTTTGTACTATGTGTAAGCTACTGTTCGCTTTATCTTTTGATGTGAATTTTATTCTGGTTGCAAATTTCTTTCAATTGTTGCCGGATAGTGACATTTTTTGGTGACCACGTTCTTTCCACCAATAGATTCTCTGCATCATTGTATTTAGTTTCAAAGTATTTATTTTGGTCTTACCTGTATTGTATTACACACATTGTGCCCTTTATTATACACAACTCTCAAATACAAAACAAAGATGTATCCTACATGACCATGTGTCCTCAATTAGCTACATTTGACAACATTATTTTGAAAAATCTATATCACTAAAACGGGAAATAAACACTCCTTATGGAGTCTGCATCAATAATATCTTCAGGTTAATCTTTCTTTACTTTTAGTTCTTGAAAATCAAATGGTAGCAGTTATTATATGATAATATAATTATGTATTATAGTTATTTATTATATGAACTAAATGTTATAAATAATGTATGAAATATGTTATTCTTACATATTTTATATAAAAGTATCCTGTTAAAGTAACCCCTTCCTTGCGTGCTCCACTTCAAACAGATGAAATTGAGAAATGTTGTTGTGTCCCTTTAAAAAAAGGGGGAGTGAGAAGGAGGATGGAGAGTGAAAGGCAAGAAATGAATAGAAGGCACTAGAAACTGCCTTCCCTGCCATGTAAGCTCCAAAAGTAGGGCTGAAAATCCTTTGGAATATAGTAGATCAGTATATAGTATATAGAGCATTGTATCATCACTGTCACAGAAGAAATATGTTTGCATGTAATTGATTTTCATACAGCATCCTGCTCCATATTTGCATTTATATGTTACCATGGGAATACATAATGAAGGATTTTGCCATTGTCTCGATTCCGGCATATTGAAATGGAGAAGAGGAATGCAAGACACTTTTTTATTGAATGTCGCTCTGGTGTTTTTCCTTGATTGTCTCCGATAGGCATTGCATAATTCACCCTTTCCCACCGGATCCATTTCGTTCCTCCTCCTCAGGAAGTGGGGGACGCAAGAGTAAAGGACTGCCTTCAGCTGCTGCCTCCTTGATGGTGCCTGCCATCTCCCACTCTACGATGCCCTGTTCTCTCTAAGCCAGGAGCGGTAGGCGATAGCGAAGGGACCGAGCAGGGAAAGGATGTATTTAAAGCAGGACGTGTACTGGATGCAGGGAGACACGGCAGTGATAGCAGTAGCAGCAGCAGCAGCAGCGTCGGCAGCAGCAAGAGCAGAGGGCCTGGGAAGCGCCCACCCCCTCTCTCTCCTCCTTTTCCTCCCCCCCTGCAGGACCATGCTTGCGTGAGGGATGAGGCTGTGCACAGGGACGCCAGGCCAGAGCTGCGGCCTACTTCTTCTCACAAGAGCCGGGCTCTCGACTGCAAGATCTGTGAACACTTTGCCACCATCACATCAGCATCTTTGGTAGGCCGACAGGCTCTCTCTCTCTCTCTCTCTCTGCTGTTTGCATAAAAAGAGAGGAGGAGGAGAAGGAGGGACGGGGGATGGGGGGGTGGGGGGGGGTCTCTCTCTGTGCTCTCAGCTGCACATCTGTAGTCATGGCAACCGGAACCCTTTAATGGGTGTCATTTTTTCCGTCCTCCGTTTCCCACTCTGCCTCTCTGCTTTTATGTGTGTGTAATTGTTTGTATTCCATAAAATGATGTCCTTCTGCTTTGTGATTATCAAGAGATTTAATTTTTGACAGGCACATACCATTTGAGATTTTTAATTGTTGGTACGTGATCTATGATTTATGTTAATGATGATACTAACATGGTTGTAAACCCATATGCAAAATGATAAGGCTATGTTGGTCCCAAATTTTATGTGCAACATACGGTAGGTGAGTAGGGATGTTAATTGCTCATAATCTGAGATAAACAGCCACCAATGAAAAGCCAGTAGTCCTACCCAAGCAAGCCAGACAAGATGAATTTAAGCAATATATCATGTGACAAGAGTAATACATAGAGTGTGACGACTTCCATGATCCAAGTAGAAAAAATGTAGGTGATTTCTAGAAACAAGAAAAATAATTCTCTGATTGGAATCCAGGCTGATACAACACCGCTTAAATCTCCTCTTACAGTGATTGGAATGACTTTCAAGTCATCAATGCCTGTTGGTTTCACCAGCAACCTAATAGTACAACATTTAAGAAACCAATGGTCTATGAACAGTTCAAATCTGTTTGTTATATCTGCAAAGTTGTCCTCAATTCTAGCCATTAAGACTATGGCCCTCGACCTCTCTCTTTTTGTGTCTACTCTGTCTGACCCTTGAACTCTGGCTCCAGGTCACCAGGTAGATCCAGGAGCATGAGCAGGACTCTGAGCTGCGGGAGCAGATGTCTGGGTATAAGCGCATGCGGCGGCAGCACCAGAAACAGCTGATCGCCCTGGAGAACAGGCTGAAGGCCGAGATGGACGAGCACAGGCTCCGGCTGCAGAAGGAAGTAGAGACCCACGCAAACAACACTTACATAGAACTGGAGAGGCTGGCCAAGCGGCACGCAGCGCAGACCGACAAAGAGGTGAGTGACACAATCCCAGCAGACGGTCCCAAGAGCTATGTAGGCGGTGTAAACAGATCTAACTTCCTTTCTAATCTTCTCCCTTACACAGGTTCCTTTAAACCTTTTGTCTGCCTCTATTAGACTTTTGGGACAAATATTAAGATCAGTTGTACTTTTTTTATTAAGAGTAGACAATATTCCCTCCCACTTAGATGAAAGCAGTGACAGCTGAGGAGAAAAGGATCCAGCAGCAGATTATGGCGCAGCAAAAGAGGGAGCTGACCACCTTCTTGGACAACCAGAAAAAGGAGTACAGGCTTTGCAAAGAAAAGATCAAAGAGGTGAATAGTTTGTCTCTCAATCACATCTGCACGATCACAATAGGCTAGATTTATAGAATTTCTTCTCATGGGGAACTCGCTGTTGCCAATTGAGAGTCTGACTGTAGTTCTGTAACATTACATGAGAATCCAT
This sequence comes from Galaxias brevipinnis, assembly GCA_036023535.2. Lineage (NCBI taxonomy): Eukaryota > Metazoa > Chordata > Actinopteri > Galaxiiformes > Galaxiidae > Galaxias > Galaxias brevipinnis. The sequence continues at coordinate 9,711 of JAVQIZ010078942.1, forward strand.
TGTGATCAAAAAAGCCTTGATGCTCTTGTGGTGTCTTAAAGGAGATGAATGAGGAGCCCTGTACTCCCAAGGAGGAGAAGCAGGAGCGCATGTCCCGGCATAAGGAGACGGTGCAGCGCTCCCAGGCTGAGGAGGAGGCCCATCTTCTGGACCAGCAGAGGCTAGTCTACGACAGAAGCTGCAGGGCCATTAAACGCAGGTCACTGGTGAAAAAGCACGAGTTTGAACAGGAGCAAATGCGAGAGGTAAAGTTCCTTTCTGTCAAATCAATGTGATGGGGACCAAGGTTTACACATACCCTGATACATCTGTAGAGCACAATCTGTACATAAACATTATTGTCACTGGCTTGGTGTAAAGTAAAATAGAGTATTGTATGAATCCGTCGTATAGTATCTGTTTGTGTTATAAATATGGACATTGTAATAACCACATCTCAGGAGCTGAACAAGAAGAAGAGCCAGAAGGAGATGGAGCACGCTTTGATGATCCGCCAGGACGAGTCCACCCAGGACTTGGAGCGCCGGCAGCTGCAGACCCTGCAGAGGCTGCGGGCCGAGCTGATCCGGCTGCAGCACCAGACGGAGCTGGAGAACCAGGAGGAGTACAACGGCCGCCGGCAGAGAGAGCTGCACAGGAAGCACGCGCTGGAGCAGCGGCAGCAGCCCAGGAACCTCAAGGTGCATTCAGCCACAGCTCCCACACTACTCCCATGTCCAAGTTAGATCCCAGCATACTGTAGGCCATGCCCTTAGCATCACTTAAAGGAATCCATCTCACCAAGGTTTTCCTGAATTGTTATGCTTGCCCTGAATTATCTAATTACAGTATATTTAGTATAGCACATTACCTAAACTATTCTGAGTGACAACCACAATTCCCCCTTTGTCAATTTGACAGCTGTTTAAACTAAATAGATCACTAAACGATCACATTACTATTACAGTAAATCACCTGAATGACATTCAATGCCCCAATATTTTTTGTTGTTGTTGCCCCCCGTCAAGATGTTGGAGATGCAGATCAAGAAGCAGTTCCAGGACACCTGCAAGGTGCAGAACAAGCAGTACAAGGCCTTGAGGAGCCATCAGCTGGAGGTCTCCCCCAAAAGTGAGCACAAGGCCATCCTAAAGAGCCTCAAGGAGGAGCAGACCCGCAAGCTGGCTGTGTTGGCCGAGCAGTACGAGCAGAGCATCAACGAGATGATGGCCTCCCAAGCGGTAAAACAAACCACACTGCCTCCACGTGCCTTTGTATTTCCCCCTCCGGTCTCGGTGTTGTTGTCTAACAGCCTTTGCTGTGGTCTCTCCAGATGCGACTGGAGGAGGAGCAGGAAGCAGAGTGCCAGGCTCTGAAACAGCAGCTCCACCAGGAGATGGAGCTCTTGGATGCCTACCAGAGTAAGACCAGGGCTCAGACAGAAGCCCAGCATGAGAGGGAGCTTCAGAAACTGGAGCAGAAGGTCTCCATACGTAGAGCCCACCTGGAGCAGAAGGTAGAGCGTTCACTTCAATAGTTGTAAAGTTATTGATATAGCAGTATGTAGCTTATCATAGTTTAGCTGCTATTATTACTGCAGATTTTTAGACAGATAAAGTCTTCAACTTTAATAGGTTTTCACATTATTTTAAACAGCTATCAACTGTGTACACCTGTCGCTCTGAAAAACATTTAGTAACCTGATCTGTTAGGGTTCCATGAGGGTGACAAATGAAAAAAAAGCACATTTAATAAAATATTTCAATGATGACCACAGTCTAAATTGTTTGCTTGCAGATTGAAGAGGAGCTGGTCTCACTTCATAAGGAGCGTACCGAAAGAATCAAACACCTATTTGAACGTCAGGATAGAGAGATGGGAGGCTTTGACACAGAGAGCTCTAGGCTGGGGTTTGGGAGCTTGGGATCCCTGGACTTCCCCAAAGAGGAGGACAGATGAAAGTGGATGTATGTGTGCAGGACCTTTCTCTTTACTGCGGATAAATGGTGTAGACAAACGTGCCTGCACTGTTGTACTATGGACTTGACCATTGTCAAACCCACAGTGACAACTCTGGATAATTCTCTTTTGCTTTCTACTCGGTTTTCGGTATTGTATTACAGGATCAAATTGTTCTGTGAAATGGGAACTTCTTTTATGAAACTTGAAAGAGAAAAGCAAAATCAAGATATTCTCTAAAACAAGTCAAATCAAGTTGGTGTTACTAACAAGGTACTCGTTGGAGAAAAATATACAACCAGAAAATTTTACCTGACTCTTTCCTCCATGCCACTGTTCTCCTTTTGGTATGAATTGAATAAATTCAGGAAATTTTAGTAAACATGAGCACTTTGGTATGTTTAATGAAGTATTAACCCATCATGTTCATTTGAACCTTAATGTGTCTGTTACATTGAGGGACATTGTCATAGTGGAATGTGTGCTGCAGACTCCACCGTGGCTGCTTTGTCTTGGTTACCTTTCTTTACTCAGAATGTGAATAATAGAGATGTTTTTTCATACCTCCATATCGTGCTTACGCATACAGTATAGTCCTTCTTTTTAAGTGCTTACTTTCTCATTGTTCAGTAAATAGGACTAATTGGCATTAGCTAGTTTGAGCAACCTGTGTATTTTATCACAAGATTCAACTCGGTTAAACTGCTTATTATTGCATGCACTTTAAAGACAAATTCAGGTTGTGAAGTGAAGCATGAATCTGTCAGAGATTTTAGCTGTCTGTATATAAAAGTGGTCATTGCATTTTAGTTTCAAAGCCTATTGATACTGGACATAGCGCCATATTTGATATGACAATTTCACAAATGCCTTTATTTAAGTTGTGCCTACAAAGCAATTTTTTAATTTATTATTGTTATACTTTTGTCATTTTGTCATTTTATTTATCACTGCAAGCACCATCATTTTTTTTATTCCTATTTGTATATCAATTTATGTTCACTAAATCCAAGGTCTTGTAAAGGAAATGGTGAGAATTGTGCTGTATAACTTTTGATATGAATATTTGTATATGAGAATATAGATATAGAACATACAGAAACAATGGTCTATAATGGAGAACGGACCGCCATGTAAAGATAAGATGGTTTTCTCTTTTTTCAGTTAACTATTACAGATACAGTCATATAGTAGCTCAATATACTTCTATTGTCAAATCACTACCGACTTTTATCCGATTGTATTGATAATGTTTCATTGTATCAAAGATTTACTGTAAGTACATTGATCTTCTAAAGATGTCTGGTTGGTTTTACACGGTGAACCTTACAAGTGATTATCTGGGTTGCATTCAAGTTATCCGTGTCTAGTCACCAGATTTATAAATTCTTTACTTTGTTTGTTGTTGTTATTGAACAGGTTGCACAATGTTTCCATTACACTAAATGGGAAGAAAATTGTTTGGTGCTTTATTTAATACCACCATTAGCCTTTGAAGCTTTAGCTCCAAGAGTGAAATAAGTTAATTACTCACTAGATATTGCAAACCTTTTTGGAAATGTGTGATGACAGCAGTTTTGCAACCCTACATGGTTTAAAGAGCATAATTCTTTCAATTGGTATGAATTCGCCAACAACATGAAATGTAATAAAGTGAACGGCCTCCATAATGACAACTATCCTCTCACTAGGTTAAGTTAACTTCACTTATGTATGAGAATCAAATGAAATGCTATTTTGATACAGGTCTGTTTGGAAGATTGTTAAATGTTGAGGTTTTGAATGCAGCCTGTATTTTTGACAGATGCCTCTTTTACCTGCTACCTAAGCTTATATTCTTTCTGTGCCAGAACTTGTATGTAAGTGTTCCCTGTCATGCTCCTCCTCCTGGTGCACAGAGCTTAATATTCTCATCCACAGACTGATATCTTAGGAAATGCCACAATATATAACATACAGAATGCTACAGCTCCATGTACTTTCTATGGGTGGTAATGACCCCACTCATGAGGATGTACAGTTGAGAATACGTTTTGGAATAGGAGGATCAACATAAGTGTAAACCGAAAGTTCTGGAAACAATTTTATTTGTTCTGGACTGTAAATTGGGATGGCTCCCACATTGTTTTTCTTTTTTTTTTTGGTCCTTTCACATCTTAACTAAGTCTATGGCAAGTTACTTTAGCTATCAGAGTGAGGCCCTTTCTCTGGATTAAAGCAACCGAAGCTTTGTTGACCAATGATTCAGATCCATGCAATGCTTTTTATTTTGGAGGTGCTTCGGTCTCTTGAAAAATGTGGCTTGCTTAAGATTGGTTCAAATCTGTAATGAACCATACTATTTATGTGGATTTAAGTTGTTAGAAAGATGTATTTAGCTAGAATAAAGGGGACTTTCCTAAACAACCTTACTCACCATTTCCTGTGCAGAATAGAGAAGAAATAAAAATATTCTCTCGATTTACAATGTCATCATCCACATCCTGTGAATGAATTGAAAACGATTGTGGGTGTATATTAGACTGTAGTAATACTATCCAGTAACAGCACATTTTGGGTTAACGTTTGACTACACGGAATCATGTCCTAAATGTATGAAATGCCTCAGCATATACATAATAACTGACACAAACCCAAAATATATAGGGGAACAGTATGAATGTCCAACAATGCCGTTGGGGGGAAGTGGTAAGGGGAACTATACCACAGCATATCCTGTTTCTTTGATCTCCTGTGGGCTCTTGACCCAGACTGAAGTGTTTGATCCGAGCATGGTTGAAAAGGTGCTTCTTCATTATGTCTGTATACACGTTGCAACTTCCCTTTAGGTTCCTTGAATGGTTGCCTGTCTGTGGCATCCTCTGCAGCAGCAGCAGCAGCAGCAGCAACAGGGACGATTGGAAAGCCCCAAACCACGGGGAAGGGTCTGTGGTAGCTGCAGTCTACTATTACCTGGCATGTGCTGACAGGGAGGAGAGTTCCCCCTGACTTTGCCAAGCAACGAGTGGTTTTACTAGTGGCCCAACAGCTATTGGATATGAGAATGCTCTTAATAAAACACAGCTTTGGTGAGAAAATATCATGTTTGGCTAAAGTTGTGAGTGATTACAGATGCTTCCATAAAATGTGAGTGTTAGCAACCACTGTCTTCAGTTTCTGAGTCATATGTAGAAGTGTTATCATTGCACAACATGAATGTTTTCAAGAATATTCAGACAAATACACCAGTGTAACTTATACCAAGGATTATGCAATCTTCTGAGTAAAACATGTATCACAGCTTGTTTGAAAACCAAACTTAACCACACCAGAAGATACAGACTAGCACATTGGCTATCATATCATTGGACTGGGGGTCTGTATGTAGTCTAAGAAAAAAGCTGCAGTGGCAGCTTGTGATGTGATGACATTGCTGCAATACCAACGTAACTTAAGTTGACCCACCCTTTGCGCACTGGTTAAATTCTCTTATTGAGAAATGCACTTCCTGCGTGACCTTGTCAGCTTCCCCTACACACTCTCACCCCACATGAAAGGGTTTTTCATGATCAGAAAGAAAAGTGCAACTACCATGTAAGCAACTACCACTGGTAAATTATCATACAGTTGTGTAAACCAATAAAAAACATGAGTATACATGCCCTGGGGCTCTTTCTTTTGGAGACGTTTTTACTTTAGCTGGAATAGCTACATTAACATTCAGGGTGGGGTGGATACTTGGAACATACAATAAATCATTGATTCAAAATAATTACTATAATTTTGGTAACATGTTAAATGATGTAATTACTGTATAATTCCCATTGGATTACTTAAACCCATTGTTCTGCTCTTTAGCCTCCAACCCATACCAAAACTATTACACGGTGGAAAATAACGTTACAATAAATATTTTTAAAGTTCAATGTAACATGTTGATAAACTAGTAATTTATTTGTTTTAAAAATGCTACTTGATGTAGAGTACTTCTGTACTACTACTAAATGCAGATAACCTCTCACCTTGTTGCTTTCTTTCTCTAGGTGGCGACAAAACTGCAGGTCAGTGAAATGTGTAGGAAGGATGACCTCAGTTCCTTTGGTGGATTCAACGTCACACAGAGGTACTGTAGGTGACTGACTTGGCTACATTACTGGAACACCAAAAATATTCAATGTAATTGAATGCAAATGTATATGTACATATTTGCATAATTCAATGTATTCACTTTAAATAAAACATAAACATGTATTTCAACGTGAGCTCCATTGTAGTGTGTGTTGTCAGGGGTAGTCCAGCTCATACAGTGAGATGATCAGTGATAAAATGCATGCAGGTCAGAAAAGAAGAGGAAATTCTGGGAAATTGAGTTGCCTCACAAAGAGTACGTCATTTCCTCTATGACAAATGTGGTTTCTGTCTTTAAAAAGTGTTTCAAGGGGAGTGATCAAAAATAAGTCTGTGCACTTGGCCTGTAACACACTGCGGAATGAATGGACATGTAAAGAATATGTATTTTCAACTGCCAAAACAACTACCAGCAAGTAAGTTTTAGGATGTTTCTGATACAGTTCTACCACTTTATTTTTCATCTAGTGCACACTGGTTTAAGAACCAAGTCAATCTTTTCAAAGATTTAAGACAAGGGAGGCAGTATAGGCTCTAATTCATCACATAAACTCTGGGAGTTTTCATACACTGCAGTTGTGAGTAGAATGTGTAATGCCATGGACACAACAAGTGTGCATGCTACATCAACAGCACACGTTTACCTTTGTAACAGAACACTAGAAGTGTCTACTGAGTACCATGAGCTCCTGAGCTTTCAAGGAGTTCTTACTGTGTGGCATCAGCATCAAATAGCATAGCGTTAACACCCATGTACTGTGGTGAATGTATTATATTATTTCTAAATACACATGATACATATCCATTTTTCAATAATCCAAAGAGTGAACCTCAGAAACCAATATTTGAAAGTTGAGGCTGAATTTGGGTGGAGAGGAGATGTGTAAGGCATTGATGTTTTCAGAGCAGATATGGGATAGAGGGCACATTCCTTCCTGGGTGTTTAGTGGAATTGAGTCCACAGCATCTCCAGAAGGCTCAAAGGTGAGCTCTGACGTCTGTGAGCCATCCTACCTTATACCAGCGCAGCCAGCTGTCTCCTTAAAAAGTGCTCTGTCCTGATGTGCTTCATATCTACCTTTTCTAAACCTGACTATTCTAGCCTGCTCAGCAGGAAACGTACACGGCACAGATGCATTGTATCTGTCCAGACTATTTTGCTGCTGGCTTTTAACATTAACTGGGATGCCCATTTCTTTTCAGCAGTGCTCTCTCTTATATTGGTAATGGCTGTCGACTCAACACGAGCTGTTTCAGAATGTACAAACCAACAGTCTGGGAATTATCTTCAAAGAACTCTGAAGCTGATCAGAATTACAAACTTGGAATCTGCTAACCTAATAAAAGTATATGTAAGTATACAATCAAAACTTACTATAGGTTGTGACAAAAATACACAAGATATGTATGCAAATATTGACTAGCAGAATATGTCTTTCTTTTTAAAGTTAACTTTGTAAAGTCGGTGCACACTTTATCCTTGGCTGACGTTGATTGTGATAAATACATTTATATATATATATATATATATATAAATATATATACTTACTTGTTTTTGTAGAAGGCCAGTCAGGGAGCTACAGCTGAGCTTTTCTGCCAAGTACAAATTAGCGATGTTCCCGATTCCAATATTTCTGGCCTGGGCCCATCAGAGCATCTCCTCAGCATTTACACCCATGTGCAGGCTTTCCTTCCACACATCAAAAGGGTGCTGGAACAACAAACAGACTTACAGAATCCTTTGAGTCCATTACTGGCTGAGTTAAGCAATGCTTACAATCGCTTGAGTGGTGTGGCTAGCCAAGTGAAGTGCACATACCAAACCCTCTTCCCCAACTTGCCCATACCAGAGCCTGCAGGTGGTCCCACTCCTGTGCCGCCCTCTCAGAATGTCTTTCAACAGAAGGTCTATGGCTGTGTGGTTCTGAAAACATACAAAGAGCTCCTGTCTAATGCTGCCCGGGAGTTAAGGACATTAAAAAAGATGCGCCTAAATAGGACAGATATGAACACACTGCTTTAAGGATGACAACAAGTTGATCATGTAACTTTCAAACACACAGCTGAGCTGACAACAGGAAGCTGAGCTTCTGGGTGACTGGAACACCATTGTTGTTCACTATTCTCTATTTATGATTATTTATTATTTATTGATTTTTTTAATATGGATGTATGTCTGGAAAAGTGAATATATTATAAACAATGTTAAACTTATTTCTTAATGATAATTGCTGCACGGTCTCAAACACTGAACAGAAATCAACCTAAATAGGACAAATAATAAACATATCTTGAATTAAATGTTCGATCACACAGGTTTTATATCCATATAAGCGATGCTGAGCTAGCTGAGGGTGATTAAAAGCATAACTAGAAATTAACATAATATCATTGTACATGTTGTATCTATTTATTCTGAAGCATGAAGCCTAGCAGTATGCTGATGCCTTCTTCACTACAAAGGTTAAATGTAAATCAGGAAGCTGTTGAGACGCTGACTGTGTGATCTCGAACAATGACGCATGTTTTGAAGACAGGGCTTCATCAGATAGGAAAGATTTTGTGAAACTGGCGGGCTGTCTGGCCAGTCACAAGGTGAGGGTGTGCATGGGTCAGATTATGTGTTACAGTACAGACAGAGTGGGTGGGGCAGATGAAAAGGCTTGATAGGGAGTGTAGGTTAAACTTAAAATCATCAGATTGACACAACTGACATATAATGAGTAATGGGATGACAACAGATTATTTTTGAGTGCCTTTGTTAATATGAATAGGTGCAGACAAATCTGTCAAAGTTTAACCCAGGTCACAAGTTTGTCCAAAACCGGAAGTTAAGCAGGGATTCACTCTGGGTCATGAATCAAGTTCCCTGTTTTGAACCAGCACTATTGTTTTATTTAGATAATAAAAGACATGGGGTATGGCAGGGCAACATGCAAGCTTTCTTAATACAACTTTTATATAATAACGTAATATTAAATTAATAACTAAATGATTGAACAATGATGTTTTGACCAAGTGCAACGACTGAATTCGATAATTAGGTTCTGTTTTAGGTGCAGTGGTATTCTTGACAATAATGTTTCTAACTATAGTTTAACAATATCTAATTGGACAAAGGCCATGAGCAGACATTGAAGTACTTGACAAGAGGAAAGTTTATTTTTTTAAATGGCTACAGAGCGAAAGAAAAAACATAGTCAGACTGAAGGAAACAGTTCGAGGGTTTGTTGGGATGTCCCATTTTCTCAGTTCATACATTTTCTGTATTATCATGTATTTTAACAACTGTTAAAATGACTGTTGCTTGAAATTTTTTTTCACATTGTACAAATCAGTGTCTGCTGGGAACTTAAAGAAATCAGGTCACCGATAAAGAAACTATGTAACCTCACATGCAGTAGAGGGCTGAAGTGCTTTTATGTGGTTTATAATGAGTAAGGCAAAGCCCCAGAATGACAGAATACATCATAAATCTTTGTCTGTGGAAACTAAGTGGGGTCTAGAACACTACTCTTCATTAAAGTCATAACATTTTATACAGAACAAAAGCATAGAGATTTTCATAACGCATGACTCTGAAACAACGCATTTACCTGTGCATGACTACAAATAAAAGCATACATGTATAGATTAGACTGACAATGTGCAAAAAGACAAATAGACATTTGGACGGCACTGACTTAGCTGTAATATACCAGTGACAATACACTACGTATAAGAAACATTAGTGTTGCTGGTATCCTATATTTTCTTTTGTCTCGAGGGGGCAGCAAAGACCAGAGTGGGTGATTCCATATGCCTACCCAGTCCCATTTGAACTAGGTAGGGTATCTTTGAACTAGACATCACACCCTTTGGCATCAGAGAAAATATATCAAAGCTATGAAAAATACATTAAAGCGTCTGACTGGAAGCCATTTTGAAGTTGTCTATCTAGTTCATAAAGTATCACTTGAAAGAAGAAAAATATATATAGTTATATAGATAAACAAGTGGATTCTGGGACATAAAGTGCATATAGTTTGGTCCTGTCAAAAGCATGGGACACATTTGTGAAACATTATTCCCATTTAAACAGTGACATTTAAAGTACACTTTGAAACCAGGAGAAGATTCTTGGTAAAAAAAACTTCAGTTCCAATCATTCACAAACAATAATAATTTGCACAATTGCTTGGAACTATACAAGTTATTGACCATGAGTTTGGGCATTTTTAAGGGGTGAATAAACAAACATAATTATGCAATATTCATTATTTAAAGCAGGTAAACATTTGCATAGTGAAATTCACATGGTGTAGTACTTTACATCCATTGAGATGAAATACAAATAAGCTTACTCAAAAAGCCCAGATTGTCATTGTATTATTTATTTTACAATATAATGTGATAAGGGACCATAGAAGACCATGAATGTATTCAAAAAGTGTATTTTCTCTTCCAATATGTTATCTTACTGTGCTACTTCAGAAACACTATCCATACTTAAGTTTACCTTTAATGGTGAATTGCTGCAAATATAAAAAAGATGATGACAGGTTTTAAGACAAGATCAGATATCCCTGATTATAGATACATAGTACACATTGACTTACCCTAGTTTTTTAGCATTTTCTGTAGCCACATATTTACAGTACGTTTTGTACGAGCAGGCAATGTATATTATTGTCCATAGACAGAAACCTGGATTCATTATTGATCAACTGATCAAATCAAAAACATTAACTGCATTGTTACTGATTTGACTTTTGCATCTTTCACACAATGTTGAAAGATATAAATGATAGCACTATTAAGTTCCTAACATGCTGTTAAGTCTATATATTTGCATAGTTCAAAATGTTCAAAGGCCTGTTTTTAATGTCAGTAAACTATATAAATACACCATCACATACAATTTGTAGCATAAAATGCTTTCTTGCAAAAGAGAGTCGTGCATAGTTTGAAATGTTTCACTTGCAAAGGGTTGTTGTGTCCATATTCAAAAAGCGAATGTTCATTCTCGTTTCAATTTCAATGTCCTTCAGGATCTGAAAGGACATTTGATCAACAATGTCACATAGCATACATTCAATTTGGCTTTCATTTAAAATCAACAAACAATCTGCTTTTCATGATATGACTGATTTGTCTGATAACCCATGGCCTCTTGTCATGGACAAGCCTTTCTACAGTAAATCTATCAAGCACTAAGTTGTCTATTGTACGCTTGGCAAAAGTTAAATAATGTGGGGTGGATTAACTCCCATCGGTGATAACATCAAAGTTAAATGTGAATACTTTAAACTTTAAGAAGTTACAAACCTTTACAAAATGCTCGAAAGTGATACCTTCGTAAAATTCATCTGGTTCCTAAACGTAAATAAAAAATAAAATAAATATCATGACTACAAAATGCATGGTTTAATTTGGGGGTTTTAAAACAAAGAATAGGTAAAGATTTCCAGGTGAGGAATTTAGCTGCAGTACCATGTGACCCATTGAAATACTGGCCACCTCCAACATGGCAGCATCTGAAATTCCTTTGGCTGTTTCCTTGCTAATGGGTCCACTACGAGACAGAAGCTCCTCTACCACCTGGTCAACATACAGGCGAGAAACAAGAGGGGAAAATCAAAGCCCATTTTTTACAATGTCCAGTAGAGTAACTTAAGACGTTTGGCTGTAAATTGAGAAAGCCCAGTGTATCAGTGTTGACCAGGCCAAAGTAGCCTTACATGTCTGTACTCCTCCAGCGTTATTGTTCCGTCATTGTCCGTGTCGTGCATGTTAAACAAAACTGTGAAGAAAAACAAGGAACTTTTATTTATCATTATCAACAACTGCTCCACGCTGTATATTTGTAGCTGAAGTTTAAAGAGCGTCTTAAATCTATTTCACAAAAATTTTACCAAAAAGTTAATTTCTCTTTGTTATTATGTATGTTTTTACATGTGCTATAGACGCGTGATCTAATTGCACTTACAGCGCAGTTTTTCCCTGCGGATACTCTCGCGTTGCTCAATGGACAAGTTCAGTGAGGGGGGTCGGAAGTGAGACATGACCACCAGAAACTCCTCAAAGCCAATCTCCTGGACATGCCCCACATCATTCTGTCGAAAGTTTCTACAGAGGACCAAACAGTCAAATACATCTAGCTATTCATAACCTAACTAAATATGAAATAAAACATAGTTTATGGCAAGGTATATTAAAATAAGCCGGTCATGCTACAACATTGTACCTTTTGTCAAAGAAAGCTTCCACAATTTGGGAACGGATTGGGTTGCATGACAGATCTGGAATTGTATTGAAGTCGTCTTTCCTGTAAGATTGTAACATTTCAACCCGTGCAATTGTCCAGGTGTGCAACTGAAACTCTTGGTATCTACAAATGCTTAACAATACAAACCTTGTTAGATTGGTTTCCACTTAAAGGAGCATTTCACTCAGGCATAACACCTGTGGGGTAACTAACTACCTATAGTCTATGGCTGTGACACTCATTGAATAAAGGATGCAATACACAGTTTAAAGTAGGCTTAATTTCAGTGCAAATGATCCAAAGCAAATGTTACGTGTTTGTCTTCTTCTATTCATAGTCAATTAAGCCACTCCTTGTTCTAAATGACTTCAAATTGACCTTTCTTGGTTGTTGGACAAAAATTCCTTACCGTAGCGATTCTTCATTGTGACTCAACTGCTTGAATCGTTTGTGCAGGATCCCAATCTGTTCGTGGGAAACTAAGAAAAAGAAGAAGCTCTTTTATACGACCAAGTAATGGACTTCATGAATACGCTTTAAAGCAATGTTATAATATCACGTGTCGCCAAAGACCTCAAAGCCTGATGTTTTGGATTTACTCTCAAGTGTTATTATACTTTTTTAAATTTTTATTAATGGCCTTATGTAATTATGTAGTGAAACTTGCTGCAGTATCATTCCATTGCTTTAACTCAATGTGTGTATGACAGGGATTGTAGAACACTATGTGGTCACTATCTCTAAGGATTTTACATTATTATGAAGACCAGGCATAGCTTCATCATGCACATTTCACGGCTGGCTTGTTTGCTGGAATATGCAAACCATATTCATTTTTGCATCCCGTTTTCTTACCGCCATTGTCAAAAGAGCTTAATTGACCGAGGTAGATATGATGCAAAAAGAAAATGATACAGAAACTGTTTTTAGCAATGTGTAAACATGATTGTAACTCAAAACGTATCTTTCTACAGGTTGCTAGTTAGTCAGAAGTCCTGTTGAACGCATTGAAGCTTATTCTGTATAAGTCTATAGACTCCTCAACTCATCTTGGTGAGTATAATATCTAATCTATTATAGATTGTGATTTAACCTGGAAACTTACATAAGCCACCGAGTGAGCTATCCCACTGTCAAGTTACAGGTTGAATTATTTATAACAAGTGCATTCAGAGACTGTTCCTATTTGAGCCACATGTCAATTTTTCTTATTAAATTCTTTTTTTAAAATTTAAATAACCATATGGTCTATAAGGAACACCAAATCCCTTTTCGCCATTTTTTATTATAATTATTGTTTTGGTTGTGTCATTCCTTTTGGACAATCATACAATGTAAATCGTCCCTGCAAAAAAATGCCATCGGCAAGTGATGCAAACCACTCAGCCCTTTTATTTTTTTTACCCTGTAACATGACAAATACAATATGTCGACATAAACATTTTGCTCTTTCAGCTTCGTTATAATGGCAGTGTATGCGGTATTACTCACAACCAGTCTTCTCCGCGAGATCTAGGTATTCGGGTTCACTTTGCAGCGACTGTAAAGCGCCCATTACTTCAGATCCCCCTGTCAACCAATCTAAACACAAGCAGGCCGCCTGGCAGTCGCACTGTACACAGTGCGCAAGTAAAGTACAGAAATTTAAACTAAACTGTTCTAGTGAATGCTGTTTTCATACATCACATCCCCACTTCCTGAACTGTAATTTAAGTATCTGTGTGATTTAAATGCTTCACTACTCACGAACCCGAAAGGTCTGGTTAAGCAGTCATCCTAGTGTGTGGAGCGCGCACTTCCGCAAGTTCATCTCTGACGACGCCTAGATATTTCCAGACAGCCTCATTCACATTAAGCTTGGCAAAGCCATCAGCAGTCTGCGGTTGCTGCTTGCACCATCGCTCCATTTTTTGTATAGGCCTCAACCTCCACTCTTTGTCCAAGTGACCAACCCTGCACTGAAAATCTACGTCAACATAATAATTAGGATGATATAAGTAACAAAAGGTTGGCTTGAAAATAAGATGGTATATTCGGAGACAACACTGACTGATAACTGGTATACTGATGGTCTCCACATATGCTTTCAAAAGTTAGTCTTTTTTTTCTGTCTGAAAACCAGCTTTTTTTACTGATTAGATATTATTTTGATTTATAATAACTTGTGTAGGCCTACAAGAGATAAGTAGGCAAGACCATACAAGCGTTAGAGGCAGAACAACCTCAACGCATAATATAATGCTTGTCATTTCGTCGATGCAGTGCACCCCTCCCCCCAGTTAGTTTCTAACTCGTTTCGTTGCGGATTAATTCATTTCCTGCTTGTAAAGTAGTTTTAAATGTGAAAAAGGTCAAGATATTATAATTTCAATAATTAGAATTGCAATTGTGATTACCACCAGATCAATAAACCTGGTGAGGTTGCTGCAGACATAAACAACACCACTTTGCTTTGTCAACAATGTGTATTTTGAAAGTTGGCATCATCAGGCTAAAGCCATTGTGGCTATAATTATACAGTGATATTTAGAAAGGTTGGTAATCATGACATTGACTCCTCATAGACTCAGCCCCTAACATTTGTTTTGTTATGGTACACCTCATGGTGGCAGCATTTGATCAACGATGAGTTCGGGACTTCTCTGCAATAAGGTAAAATCCCAAAAAACACTGTTGTATGTTTATAAAATATGGAACAAAGTAAAAAACTAAAAATAAACACTGGAGTATACATGTTTATAAAATATGGAACGTTTAGAAGGCTAGTAAGTATAGACAGAAAATGATTTTGTTTACATATGCATTGTTGGTTTTCTTTTCTAATTCTCTGAGCCATGTTGAAGATAATATTAGCAATGATTCAAATAAAAAAGGCCAGGATAAATACAGTGCTAGTCAAAAGTTTTGACACACTTTCCCATTCTTTCTCATTCCAGTGAATGGGATAGTGTGTCCCCTTTGACTAGTACTGCATATTTGTTTTATATCTAGCAGTGCCGAGAGCAAATACAAAGTGGGGTAGCTCTGAGACGTCAAACCGTTTCCGGAGATGTCGGGGTCTCAAACATCCAGGAAGAAATGCACCCATTGTACGTATTATAATACCGTTTCTTGTGTACTATATTTTGAAATTAGTCATTTTCTTTTTTTAAATCTCTGCGTAATCATAAGTGTGCAGTTCCTGTAGAGGAGGTGTTGTCAAAACCTCATTTGAAAAAAATGATGTCTTAGAAGGCCTGTTGGTCAGACGGGAAAGAAATGCCCTCTCACTATTTAAAAACGAATAGAATTCACTGGAACTTAAAAGCTAATCTCAAAACAGTAAAGCAGTTCTGGGACCTACTCTATCCACACAGAGATTACTACACTTTTAAGCCTACAATATTTTCAAATGTCAAAAGACACCAAATTGTGTTGCTTCTGTTTTGATATCAGAGGAAAAGACATTAATTGGACTGGACAGCAGAACATGACAGAATGTGCAGACTAGACTGGTTTAAATTCCAAGTTTTGTTTTCAATATCTTCCCTTGAAAACAGTCACTGTTCCAGACAATGTTAAAACCTAGCTTGGAGTTAGATGCTAAGTAGAATGTTTCAATGGGAATGTTGCATATCCTCTGGTAACATGTCAGCTGTCAATGATTTGATCTTCATACATATCTATGGTAAAACCAGAGGTTGTCTGATGTAGTCTAATTTTCCTGTTGTAATTTACGTTTTACAGCAAATGGAGAGGTAAGTGTTAGAATCAGCTCAGATCCATCAAGTTTCCATCATCTTCTCAAACTGGCACATGCTAAAGTAATAAAGTACGAGTGAACAGCTCGTAAAGCCTTATGAACAGTTAATTGTCCTCTTTGTTTGGAGAGCAGCCTCTGCACTTAACATTTGTAAATTGTGTATTTCGTTAGTAACTTGTATGCAATGTCTGTGTGTTTTGCTGTATAATACCAACAATACAACGAAACACAATACAACGAAACACAATACAACGGCGTACTACAGGTGAAGGCTTAGATGAAGATAAAGGCGCTTGGTTAAAGTCAGAGCATTGGAGAGCAGAGGGTGAAATGGAGAGGTGAGTATAGAGGTGAGAATGGATGGGGAGGGTGTTCAGCAGCTGCTTTGCATGCACAGGGGCTTCCACAGGCAAAGGAGTTGACAGAGCGCCGCAGTGCTACCTCCAGCTCTCAGACAACAGCTGCTCAGAGAGAGAGAGAGGGCGTCCTGTGGGGGCTGAGCCATGTCTCGCTCTTTCACCGTGTCTCTCCTTACCTGTCTGCTTGGATCCACCTTACACACACACACACACACACACACACACCCACCCACCCACCCCCCACCCACCCACACACACACACACACAAACAAGTACACATACAATACAAACACAAGTGAACAAAAAAGGAACACACACACTATCACACACACACACATGCACACAAATTTGATTCTCACAATCACACTCTCAAACAGTGCTTTGTTGCATATATACAGCAGCATGTGGGTTATCAGACAGTTTAAACAGAGCAACCCTGGATGAAGTTCGATATATATTCACGATTGAGCTCAAATTCAATGTTTGTTTTTCAGCCTTGTAGCAATGTTCTGGAGGTGCCAAACCACTGTGTAAGAGAGTATTAGGTGTCTGATGTACAGTACATTGTGATAGTCCCGTCTACAGGTATTTATCTGTATGACATTATTTTGCACTTTATTGTGACAAAATTAAATCATCCATCCTTGACTTTGCCGCACACGTTTACTCGTTTGAATAGAAAATAATAATATCATGTCTTTGATTTATGTCCCTATCCCAGTAAAGCTGATTGTTAGAGGCCAACTTCACAATCTTTGTGAGAATCCTTTTACTCTGAACAAAAATGTACTTAACTTTCAAAATCTCAGGACTAGAAAAAGCTTATGTCGCAGCGTGAGTTCACTGCCTAAACCGTGATGATAAGACCTAAACCCAGAGCGAGCTCAGCCCTTAAGGACTGAACCAAATTGATTATGGGAAACCCTCTTCTTACCTCAACTGTGTCTTGGGAAGATTGTAAAATATATGATTTTTCAATTGGGCATACAATAACCCACACTGTGTAGTTCAAAGAGTCTTGATTGATAGTTAGAGCAAAAATGATAACTAAAATATAATTTAGACTTACGTACAAGCCTCCTGAATACATAATACATATATTTCCATAATTGTGATTGTGCCATTGGAAATAACTCGGTCTCTGGGTTGGAAATAAATGACCTTCAGGGACCAGCTTTCCTGAGGGAATCCCAGGGAGTTTCCATTGTAAGAACCTCACTACCTCAAAAAAAGAGTACAGCAAAAGGAGCGCTAGAGTAGACAAGAGAGGAAAATAACTGTCAAGATAGGAAAATATAGCAAGTTATTCTTCCCCCAGATGTAATCATCGAACTTTAGATCATGTGTCTGTGCTTTCACTAGCATAAAAGACTGGTGATATTTTTGACTGGTGAACATTTTGACCATATATTGTAAGCCACTCTTGCTATAATGATATCAGTTAATTTATAACCTAGGAATGTCACCCTAGCAATGTCCCCCTAGGTTTTTATAAAATGAACAAGCCACTGAGCAAGGCGTGTGAGCGAAAAGGCAACAAGAGTCCCAGCAGTGACATGTGCTGTAAAGAAATAACAGTAGTTATTACGTTAACGTTGCTTTGTTAGGCAAGGTTACGCTCACTGGATATGCATGTAAACAAAGATGTGGACTACTTAACCCTCAGAATCCCCATTTTGGCTTCATCAACAGGCATGCTTCTAGGTTTTTTATGGTATCCGGTAAATGCTATGACTTATCAGCACCACAACAACATTCAACTTCTTCCCTAAAGCTTGTTAGTGGTTAAAAGCTTAACTCTGATTTCCATATTTTTTCTACATCAATAAGGGCACAAAAAAGGGAATATATTATTCGAAGGGCTGTTGATTTATTTGTGACATGCAAACATCCTGTAGCTCGGTTCCGCTAAGTTGGCTGTTCAGACAGATAGGGGCAGACTAAAGGCTTCCCATTAGGGCGGATAGCCATGTTCCTCTGACCATGGCATTAATTTGCTGTGTTTAGTCTCTTATGAATGCCTGCAAGACAGTACCCAACAGCATGTAACCAGGGGAAACCCATGGTGTGTATTAGTGGAACATAAGTCATAGCAGCTTGTGCACCTTGGCGTGCATTGTACAGACGGATTAACACTTTTTGCGAACAAGGCGGGCCTATCGACTGCATAGTTCATTCTCTGCGTCATGCTTAATTTCTTGTTTTATTCAGAGTGAGAAGCAATTCTTCCAGGGAAAACGACAGACCTGGGGAGGCGTGACATGGTGCAAAAATGAGAAACTCCTTTTTCATTAGAGTTAGCAACGCTTTGTTGCTCAAGCTAATCCAATTTGGGCGGGAAGGGATTTTCCCTCAAAAAACGTTGGCAATGGCAACATGAAAACAATGAGAATGGTATCATTTGTCTCCATAAGCAGTATCGTTGGGGATACATACGTCACATTAGCATATTCACTCTGGCTATTTCCCTCCCAGCCTCTCTTACTCTTATTGCAGTCAAAGTCAAAGAATAGTTTAAGCAGAAACTTTTTTCTATCATTGATCAGATTTACATTTGTTTCCCAGCTATCAATGGTCTACTGTGGTGTCTGTCAGGAGACATTGCCAATCAATTATCAATTATTATGTAAATTATTTCAATGAATAACAAGTAATGACAAGAGTAGGAGGATATATAGTATCTCATACGTTTACTGATGTGCACGTTGTTCCCAATAACAGTTTATTGGCTCTACTAAACATCGCATTTGATCACTTTGAAAGTTTTTCCATTAAATTCTTGTAATGTACGAGAGGTGGACTGCAGATGAGAAATGAACCCCAGTGACTGTGGGGTCTGCCTGAAGCCTTCACCTCATCCTCTTCCATTCTGCAGTCTGTTCCCATGGGCAGGGCCCTGTCAGACCCTCATCAAATCACTACCGACAACAGACATGTGCCCAGCCAACACCTGTTCCTCATAGTCCCTCCACTATTAGCCCATTGGTTCAGGGTCAGTTAGGTTAAATGAAAGCCTCATTTGTGGGAATAGTATCATGCAGTACGACAATGCAAAGAGTTGCTAATAAATGTGAGGTAAACGTGGAACAGTTTTCAATTGCTGTATGTTCTTGTGACAAGTGTATCAATATTATTTGTGACATTTCAGATTGCATAAAAGCTATGGTAAATTAATCGCCTGTCATCTTTCCTATGGTTTTATAGAAGTAGTATCAGCATAGCAGCATCACATCGAAGCCAGCCATTGTTTTTCTATCTATGTAGTTATTTTAAAAGATTAGCATAAAACATATTTAAATAATAAAAGCTTTATTTACTGTGGCTTGATATCGGCTAGGATTCAGGGTAGTTTGAGGGGATAATTTTCCTGTGTAATGTTCTGTTCCTTCCTAAACTAAAAGAGCATGACCTTTTTTCTCCTACTGTCTTAGATCCATGTGAAATGGGTATATTCCCTCAACTGACGGAAAGGGAATATGTTTAAGCAAGCGTTTTACATTAAATGAAGAGGGCCCTTGACATCAGGCTAACTTGTATACCTGTTGTAAAATATCTCAGATAGTGATAACACAAAGTGTCACACCAGTGTCTATGGTCAACCTTAGTGGATAAAAAACACAGCTCTATGTCTATCTATTTGAGTAGGGCTAGAAGGGACTTCCAATCGCACCAGAATCACATTTTGAGCTGGAAGCTTAAGTTTAGGGTTAGGGTAATGGAATTTGGCTTCGTTGGACATAAACTAGAACTGGGTTGTGAACTGCATATGCTATGGTCTGGTGCACTGCGTTTGATTCCAAGGAGGCTCTATTTTACTCACATATCACATATCCATAATTAAGGGAAGTACATTGAGAGTCCTTTGCTACTTTGGTGCTCATCATTGAGAACGTGCTTTGCTATATGGGACTAGCATCGTGCTAGTGGTACTATCGGAGATGTTGTTCACCTAGCTTGGCCTTGCTGCCTTGCTCTAACAGCACCTTTCAAACTCCCTCTAAGAGATTTAATGTTGTCTTATAATTACAAAGAGCAATTCAAACATTAGTGATGCAATATATTGACGATTCCTAATGAAAACAAATGAGTCCATTTAAAGCTAAACTTGAATGCCTCTCATACACACACACACACATGCGCGCATACACATTCACACACACACCTATTCCATCACCCATACCCTACCGCTTTCTCCTCCCACACTACCTTACACACACACACACACACACACACACACACACACACACACACTTAAACAAACACACACACACACACACACACACACACACACACATACAACCACCTACCCAAGCATGAAATTGAGGGTGATTGATCAACACTCCATCAGAATCAACCCCATCTCTTACCAGCTCTGAATTGGACCAGGCCTAAATGAAAGTGTGCCTGGTGAGCAAAGATCACAGTGAATGTCTATGAGCCACTCTCCCATTAGATTGCTGCTCTGCATTGTTTACATAGACATCACACAATGGCAGCAATTATGAACATCGCCGTGAGCCCAGCCAGCATGGGGGGAAAGTAAATGTTTACTGCAATGGTAATGCCACTAAACAGCCGCACAGCAGGGGTGAGGGGAACTCAATATTTATGGCTGCTTGGTCGTGTTATAGCCTAATGTATAATTCATTTATAACAGACTGGCAGAAAGCACGAGTGCTAGAGAGAGACGAAACGCAAGAATTTTAAGGGCACTTCTCTCAGCTTGCACCCAGCTGACTTAAGCACTACACATATACAAATACACATATACATAATGCTCTCTTGAAAACAAAACTGACAGACCCAAATAAACAACCAAGCAAATATCTAATACTCTTGCAAATGCACCCACCCACACACAAGGCGTTTACATTACTGCTATAACATCTGTTGTATTTTGTTAAGATCACTCAGCTTACTACATGGAGGTGTAGCCTTCTTCCCAGGCATTTTTGCTCTGCGTCTCCTAGTCATTGAGCCCGGGAAAGGGCAGCAAAAAGAGTGCCGGCACAAGACAGACAGAGTCCCTATCCTCTCCCCACCCCCCCGTGGAGAAAGGAGGAGAGGAGTCATTCACCTGTGAAAACCTGAATGGTGTGGCTCAGGCTTCTGACCCGTGTCGTCCCCAGGCAGCAGCAGACTCAAATCTGATAACAGGCAGTGAGTCGTGGTGGGGAATGGATTGACCGTCTCCCTACAAAAGAGTCCAACACATTTGTTCATACTGTCGATAGTGAGACGTTCTTTTCTGTGTTCCAAGACGGTTTTTGCTGATAATGTCCTGGACCGAATCAGAAATATAGTAGATATTGCAGCTATAATGCACAGGCATCATGTGTACGTTCATGCGAAAGTTGCTGGATCATCATTCAAATGAATACCGCTGAAAAAAAGATATCTTGTCTAGCAGTGCCATCTATTTCTCCATCTTGCTAATCATCCCAGCACACTGTGTTGACTTGATTCTACTATAGGATGGTATAGCTTCAGTCTGTCTCTGCAATGAAGCATTACTGTAACCTGCTCCTCTGAGGTGAGGGGGGGAGGTTCTCCCGTTGCCTGCCTGCAGACACCTGTAATAGAGTTTGGGACAATTAGGGATGAGTGAGGGGGCCTCCGCAGGGTGTTGGGGCTCCAGCTCGCCACTGGTGTCCCCCTCCAGCAGGGCCCAGCCCTCCTGATCCAAGCTCCACTCGACTGGCACAGTGGAGCTTGGAAAAAAATGTAATCACCTTTTTAATGGGCTCCCAACGCATGGTAGCCAGAGGGATTGCCTTAAGGTGAAAGCAGACTTACCAGTTCTAAGATGGAACCTCTCTACTGAGAAGCTGTTTTAAGCTCTAAGTAGAAGAAAGTGGGGGGTTTTATAATATGGCTCAATATATCATTAAAAGAAAAGTTTTTCTGAAGAAGCTGTCATGTGAGAATACATTCAGTGTAGCCTGCCAATAGAAAGTAATTGGCATGATTTCAAACGGACATCAGTTGCATTGTGGAGCCAACAATGCACACCCACTCACACACACACACACACACACACACACACACACACACACACACACACACACACGCACACACACACAAACTCTTTTCCCCACTCAAACTAAATTAAAAACTACAGGGGATCAATTTAAAATGAAAGGTTACGGATAATGTGCTTTTTAGTGAAATCGCTATCAATTACCGACCAGTGTTGTCCCATTGCTCCTCTGGGAGTTGAATACAAGGTATAACACACATCCTTGATGACTGGTTGTCCCATTGCTCCTCTGGGAGTTGAAAGGTGTACATGGTATCACACACATCCTTGATGACTGAACCATTAGGGCTGGAACAAGTGTGAGGACAAGGGCTGTGTGTGACTAGCCACTCGAGTCATGGACTAGAGAAGCCCCCGTATGACTTTAGAAATAAAAAACCTGTTCTCGTGTTATAGTACTGTATCTCATGGCTCATTTGGTCAGTGAATGCAAATTAGAGATTTTTTAGAGTTGACGTGTATCAAGTTTTTTTTTGCGTTATGGAAATATCAGTACATACATCAAAAAGTATGCAAAGTTATGTTCTCAGTTTTCCTTTGTTCCCAGTACGTTATTCTGAGAGTCTTATTTATTTATTTATTTTATGGGATTCTCTTGAAGACCTTTTTGGGGAAAACACCTCTAATTAGTTTCACTCTGGAATACAGCACAACCCTTCCCAGCATCAACATAAACAATGTTAAGGCCTCTGTGAATTCGTGTAGAACACATCACTCACCTCCCCGGGCAAGCCTCTGCAGGATGGCTGTGCCTCTGGTCTCCTTGACAAAGCGGTGCCAGACTTGTTGTGTTATAATTACGCTTTGATCTCATTCCGCTGTCATTGAATCAAATGGCAATTTCAGGGTGCGAGCATGTGGTCTGGGTGAGAGGGCTCCCTCACCCAGACACACCAGCACATGAATAACAATGGAGATCTACTCTCATCCTGTTATCCTCTATCTCCTTTTAAAGCCTTCCCTTCCCAGCCCAGTCTTTTTCTTTTCTTTCATCCCTGCTCTCAGTCTGGATTTATTTATTTTCTCACTAATCGACTACTTGGCCGCCTCTCTTGCTTCATGTTGTTGCCGACTAGAAGGGCTCTACCTTGCCCTCAGTGTTTCTCTTTTATTTAACTCTATCCACCTCATGGGGTCAGAAGAACGTGCGCTTCTCCCTCCATCAGACGTGTGGTTTCTGTCCGACCAGGCCCTTCAGTCAAGACGTGATGTTGTCCTCTCAACGTTTGGAAGATTTATGATTGGACGGCAGCTGTGAATAAGATTCTGCATATCGTGGTTATTAAAACGCTTGTCATGCACAGGCCCGTCTTTCTGTGGGATTGAAATATGAATCTCCCCCGTGTGCTTTCCCTGTGGGCTGCTTTACCAGGCATTACAGGCCTTGTCTTGTGTGCAGGGGCCGATTAGTTTCCCGGAGCGGCTCTTTTTTGGTCTGGCAGAGTGATATGTCTCCTCTGAGTCTTCATGTGTCTTTCTTCCAGCAGGACCCCCCGCTGCGTCATCCAGGCTCCTTGGAGCCCCCAGCCCGATTTAACCTGCTGATTGAAACTGTACAGGTGCGATGCTGCTCAATGCTGAGGGAATTTGTTGGTGGGAAGAGAGATTTCACTTGACCCACTTTCCTCCCACCTACCTTCCATGCAGGTGAAGACTCACAGGGACATTCTGACAGTTGTTTTGGCACAGGAAGGAATAGGGGGAATCAATTTGTCTCAATGATGTGTTCCCCCGACTCTGACCGGAGTGGAGGACCTAAAGGTCAGACAGACCAGGGGCCAGGGCCCTCTGTTGGTGGTGATTACTCATGTTCCCCACAGTATCTCCTGTCCACTAACGACAGTGGGCTTACGTCAAGGCTTTTCCTCTTGGAATTTAGAACTCATTCTCAGTCTTTTGCCTTTGGTAATGAACTTGTAGCTTGTCATTCTATGACCGGTTACACTGCACCAATCTTTACTAGGGGAAATAAGAGGATTACGACGGGGCTGTTTTCTGGTCGTGCCAATATCCCCTGCACACAGTCTCCTTCTGGCTGTATCTGCTGATGGATTGATGCAGGGAAGCACTGAGTCGTGTATTTCGGAAATCTCTTTGCCTTGGAGCCCACTAGCCACATACTAGAAAGAAGTGGTGTGACATGAGTGGAATATCAAGTGCCATTCTGTTGGCACTTTCCAGTGCCCATCATAATATGTACTCTACTAAATTAATCACAAGCAGTTCATTAGAAAGGTCCTGTTCAATTCCAATGTGTTAAGTGCTTGAAGAGTGAGCCCATGGTTAAATTTGCTTCCCAAAAAATAGAAATAAGCATGTTACACACCTCGTGTTTTGTTATGAGGTTCCCATGATAGTAGCCTGAAGCTGTTAATAGTTTCCTGCAAAATCAATTTGGTTAGTTTGTTGTTGCATGTTGCTAGGTCGCCCTGTGATAGACTGGCGACCTGTCCAGGGTGTACACCGCCTCTCGCCCTAAGTCGGCTGGGATAGGCTCCAGCCCCCCCACGACCCTGCAAAGGATAAGCGGTATAACTAATGGATGGATGGATGGATGTTGCTAGGTCTCGTTTCATTGTAAAAATAAATGTGTGATCGACATGTGCTTCAAGATGTAGATATTATTGTTAAGCCAAAAAGAAAAAAAATCCTATTATATTAAGCTGGAAAACATTCCGATTCTGAAATAATTGTCCGACTCTCTGAAAATATACATTGACCTTTCAGAGCTTCCTTTTTTGTCACAAAGTCGTGATTGTAGGTTTACCGCAGTTCAAGTGAATGTGTGGACATGGTGTACTTTAAAAAAAACCGATCACATGGGTATCCCACACATAATAGTGATATGACTCTCTTTAGGGCATGACCTGTCACCAGTGAGCGAAGAGTTCCCATGCTGGTGTTGTGTTTCTGTAAGCCACCGTCAGGGTCTCCTCTCATCTATAATGAAATTGTCCTGGAGTGGTAACCCTGTCCTAATGAGTCTGGAGCCTGCAACGTGCACAGACGTAATGGGTCATGAAAAGCTTATTTCACTTGGTGTCAACTAGGGAGACAGACTTTGATTCAGTCCAAATCTGCATACCCAATTTACATTTCAAAAGGCAGAGATCCCTTTAATTTCCATGAAATTGGGTGTGTATTAGAGTGTGTTAGAGACATGGAATAAAAAATAGACCCGATGTGATTCACACATGGAGTACATTCCACTTGGGAAATCACGGTGGAGATTATTTGTGCTGCAATTCTTCCCTTGCGATTTGAAGTTTTAATAACATTAGGCACCAAGTCTCCATATCGTATTCTACTTTACCTGGCTAATGGTACACTGAAATACCTCAATCATATCTTACGATAATTAATTAGTTTTTTGTCTTTTTCAGTCTACTTTTAGAAGTCTTAAATTCTGAAGTTATCATCTCTCCTGAAATGCATGGGTCACTGGAGCTCAGTGGTGGTGAAGTGTATTCAGTTTAGCTGACAGATTTCACAGTGGCTGAACTGTTCACGGCGACATGCCAAGCACCATGCCATGGTCTTTCATCTCCATTGCCCTGGGACACACAGAGTCAAGGCCATGTCATTTCGAGTTACACTCAGATAGGTTTTCTGGTGACTTCAGGTAGCTGCATGTTTTCAGGGCTACACAATCTTTCAATTATACACATACTTTTGAATTAGTCAAACCTTACTTTCCGGTTTTCGACATTCCAGATGAAAGTGTGAAATCAGTCCCACTCTCAATAATCATGTAGGCAACCTTTAAGGCTTAACATTTTAACTTTGAATAACCCAGAATACATTTTCTGAAACTGTGGCTCGTTTTCTAAAAACTCCATAAGCAAAACCCAAAACCACACAACATGAAAAGAAAAACAGTGTTCACAGAAAAACCATGCAATTAATAATCAAAAGACGCACCAACTGTACAATGATATGATAAATAAAAACACTTGCATGTTCAGTGTTCTTTGCACAGTAGTCTGCTGTAGAGGTATGGCATGCAGCAGTACTCTCACACGTATATATTCGAATATATATGAGTATTCAGGATATACAGTATATTGTATATACAAACATACATTACACTTCTAAATACTAATAGAAAAAGACAAAATAAATCTAATTTACTCTCTTACTCTACTAACTTACTTTCTTTCTCAAAACTATGTATTTTCGTACACACTTTAGTATGAGCCGTAACAGAAAAAAACAATTACATTAAACTGTTGCAGATATAGTTATGTTTTTTGTTTTGCATCTTGTGTGTGTGGTTTGGGTTGTTTGTGTTTGTGGTATTTGTCAGAAAGATTTTTCAGAAAATGAGCCATTGTTTCAGAAATCTAAGTTACAGGTCTTTTTCAGTTCTTAACCTCGATTTCTGAAACTATGGATACTTTTCTCTTTACCCACACACACAACCTGCATAACAATATACTTTTAGCATTGTTAAGAAAAAATATATTCCCAATAAGATGTAATGTATGTGTCTCTTTTCCTTCCCAGACAGTCTGACCGTCTGGTCTCATCTACTCTGGAATTAATGTCCAGAGTTCCGATTCTCCACAGTGACCTCAGGAAAGTTTGCTGTTTGCCCTTCCCTGAACCTCCCTCAAGGAGCTTTCTCCTTACTAACCGCGCCCTAGGGGCTGAATGGGGCTCTGTGGTGTCTGCTCACCTCAGGATCCCTCACGTCTCCGTTACTCTCTGTTTGGGCTGGAAGGGGGAAGACCAAAGCGAGGCCATCACAGTGGAGGCACTAGAAACTGAGGGTTCATCTAAAACTAAAGATCATTGATGCTAGAAAGACAGTTGCCTTTGTCACCTGTTTAACTGCCCCCCCCCCCTGTTTATAGAACAATCTGTTATTATAAAGGAAAGGTGTGCACAGCGATGGAGCAAATGTTGAATTCTCAGTCAGAACATCGATGGGGGCCTCAAGTCGGAGGATGATACCACTAGGAGGTGAATAGCTTCATTACTGGAGAGGCGAGTCGACCCATAGAACTGTAAAATTGGTGGCAGAGACGGTATTGATCCGTTCCTCCACAGCCCTGTTGTGACTGGACTCCTAACACTCCTCTGTCACGCTGCCCTTGGGACTTCCTTCTGTGCTCACCAGTCAACTCCCATAGAATCTGTAGGTTCCTCAGACAGAACTTGTTGGATTGGGATGAGGGAGGGATTTCATATGCACTTGTGTGATTCCTGCGTTCTTTCAAAATGGGATATTAGTCATGATTTCAAAGTAATTTGTGCGATTCCTCGCATGGCAATAGTAATCTATATTACGACAAGAGAAGGACAGATGTAAGGATAAATAAATGTGTTCTGCGTAAGCCATGATAGGTAAGGATGATATTATATCTGGTTTTAGGCGAGGGAAATAGTGAACATTTCTTAGCATAATGTAAGACTGAACAGATCTAGAGTCAGCCCACTGGCATTACGGCTGGTGGGGATCATCATAGGAGAAGTGCTCAAAGGTCTACCATGGCAGAACAAAGGCACCCCAAATATTCTATAACTATGAAAAAAACATGGTGCCAAACTGCCGTTCCCAAGTGCCATGATTGAAGGAGATCCTACAGGGGGATTGAGGTTTCGATCAATGATACTGAGCTGTCCAGTCCAACATAAACGGGGGCTCCCCTCAGTGCTGTGGCCAGGCCTCTGGGGAGGGTCACCTTGAGGGAAGCAGGGACGCTCCTTACGTGCATTCCCACTCAGCCGAGAACGAATGGACCAGGGGATGAGCAGGGGGAGGCTGACGGTCCAGCCGACTCCCCGGGACAATGACCGATCGTCTAGGGAACGCCACCGCTACCTAATGCATTACGGCTACATAATTGACTTTGGCGGCGGGCGGGATTACAGAGAGCTAAAATATTGCCAGAAGGTCACTGTCTTGTAAAGGAATCAACACACTCATAGCAGGCCGACTGAATCTGTGGTCAAGAGAGAACTAAGGTAAACCTATTTAACCTGACCTTGCATACGGCAGCATCTCTAAAAGGCCTACGCTCTCCGTTCCCTCGCTCGCCTCTGCACAGACCCTACGTACACAGTGGCTTGGTCATTGAACCGCAAACTGTAGTCTCCAAGGGTAAATCAATAGCTTTTACTGGACTTTGATAACACTGCTGCATGCGTTTCTTTGGGCTGTTTAGTATCAAACCCCCAACCCATGCTCATGACACAAGGAATAAATCTGCTTCACCTTAGATAAACAAAGTGTGTGTTTTTTGTGTTATTTCAACCAACCTCACACTAAGCGGTCCTCCTGGAAACATTAGGAGCTCAGCTGGAACCACAGGGATGTTGCGTTTGGGTGCGTTTAGGAGAGGTGCACTTACTGAGGCGGCCTCCTTCCCTGGCCCAAAGACAGCCTATTTAGTGTCGGCACCCATCAAGCAACTGTCAGTCTCTTGTAAGCGTGGGGTGAGATAAGTTCTCCACAAGGGCCTGTCTCTTGGACATGAAGGGTCCCCTCAGAGCTCATTTCCACCTGTCAAGAATGTTTTTGTGTCTTCTGTGCCTGGCACCTAAGCCGATTGAAGGATAAAACAGGAGGGGTTTAGATTTAGAGATGTCTGTGCAAGCCGTTGGCCTGTGGAATATGTGACATCTTTACGTACGTATGTCAATCTCGAGGATTGATTGATGTTGGACAGCTGACGGGTCTGTTGAGCATCATCACGGTTTGCTTGTTTATTTCTCCTTGTTACCTATTTGATTCCCATGACACATTCATTAATCCTTGTAACAAATTGATTGTACAAGCTCAGTTCACTATTTTATTGAACACGTCCCCACATGCGTGAAAATAACAAGACGTTTTGTTTATTACAAAACATTGTTGACCTTTGCTTTTTCTAACAAATCTAGTGGCTTGTCTAATCTTGATAATGATGGCATGTAGCCAATGTCAACACCCAGCTCTACGGACTGTTGATTTTGTTTGACAGACATTTTTTTATGCAGCAGATCCTTTTTTTCTCAAGTATTTTGTTTCACAGCTATTGGAGAATACAGACAAATAGATTGCCCTGCTTTCCCACCAGACCTTGAATATATGGTTTTAATGGAGAACTTGATACATTTGTTAACAGAGAAGGATCGCACGTAGGATGACAGGCAGACTGAAAGGGCCTTAAATCCCACTTACTGGGTAACACTGGGAAGGTCCACTCACTGATCAAAGCACCAGATGACTCTGCATGACGTGAGTCTATACGTTCAAAACATGTCATCAAAATGAAGTACAGAGCATCATCACCCTTAACTGGTCCGATATCCAAACCCACGCAAATGAAATAAAAAACTTTTTTATGTAGCTCTATTCAAAAGAAATGAAAAGAATATGCAGACAATGTGATGAGTTAAAGACAATTAAGACTTCAATTCGGCTATCTGAGCGTTAAGTGGGTAATTAGAGGTAATTAGAGAAATCACAGATCTCTCATTAGTGTGACTGCATGTGGGTGCAACAATTGATGTCCTTGGAATGTTTTAATACATCAATCTAACCCAAGAGGACATGAACATTCCCTGAGCCACACTGGTAAAGGGCCTTCCACAGGAAGTCTGGAGGAAATGAGTTACACAGCTATTAGCAGGGAACACGCGTGATGAGTGTGTCATCAGGCTGCCATGTCATTCTCCGCATTCCGTGTTAATGACAAAGCACGCCATCTGCTACAGCGACGCGCCATTCCAAAGAGTCCATCAATGGTTTTAAGCGCTTCACAGAGTCTTTTCCGTTGTCCCGTGTGTGGAGATCGGTTGCAGGAGGCCAGCCCTTTGGTTCTTCATGTTGTGTCAGCGTTATATGGTGATGCACCGAACGTGTAGAGACATGGATAGTGGAAGCCAATGGGCAGGCCGTTGTCCATGTACCCATAGTGGTGTGTGTTTGATTAGACCTTTAGATGGTGCACAAATATATTTTAAATCACCTCTGAATAATGCATGAAGTGGGAGATCTTGCTGGTAACTCAATGAATAGTGAATAGAACAAATACAAACTTGATATCATTTTGGGGATTTTTCCTCTCTTTTTTTCTCTCTATATCATGCGTAGTAACCTTAGCCTCCAGGCCTAGGTTTTCTTAATGCATTGGTGTCTCTGTGGGTCTTCACATGGTTTACCCTTCATCTTATTCCCCATGTTCATAAATAATATGTACATAAACATTCCCACCATAAAATGCCTTAGAAATGGTTTAATCAGAGCTTGTATTACCAATCAGCCATTATGGCTGATGGTTTAGTGGCATGTCTGTATTTAAGCGGGTAAAGAAACAAAAACAGTCAGAAGCTCCCATGTCTTCCCCATGATCAAGGCCAAGTGCTGTCTGGGTCTTCACTAATTCTATTGTTCTGCCCGGGCGCTGGTGAGCGGGGCTATTAGCCCAAGTGCTGGTTCTCAATCAGAATAGCGACAATAATCTGTCTCACGTAGAGCAATGCCAAACACATAAAGGACACACACAAGGTTGACTCTATTACTTACACTTGGCAGACAGCGGGTAGGACAAATCCCGAACACGGGGTGCAAGCAGCAACGATCGGCATTGTTGTCCAGCTCAAGGTCTGACAGGCTGATGTGCTTTGAATAACTTCACTGTTTGTGCTAAGATAAACAATATGATTAACCTTTGCTAAGTTGTGATGGGTATTGTTGGCCTATGTGTAGGTAATCTAGCACAATGTATTTTTAGCCTTTCCCCCCATTTTCACTTATTTGCATCCCATTAGCCAAGTGTGTTTACATCTCAGAAAAAAACACTGGCAGAAAAAAATTGGCAAGAAATTAAGAGTAGCTAGACTTACTAAATCAAAAGCCCTCCCACCGTAACACACATCACTAAAGCCAGTTGAAGAATGCAGTATAATGACAGTCACAGCTCATGGGCTCAAGGTTTATAAAATGAAATGGCAACGGCAACATTATTCCATGGGAAAAGCTGTCATGGAATAATGATTAGAAACAAGGTCTGCATGGAAAACAAATATAAAAACAGGCATGTCATTTCTTTCTCTACACAAAAGGCACAGATAATGCAAATGGAACCTAAATGCATTTCACTTGTATGCTGTAATCCTTTGTGTATCAGTTGTTCTCAGTCAAATTCAGAAACATAAGCTAATGTGAATCCTGTGTATCATGCAAATCCATTTAAATCCATATAGACAATGGATTAAGGCTCCTGGAAACCACAGAAGACGGTATTTACAAGTTTGGTCACACACACTCAGGAGAGACTTACTTTAAGGTAGAAAGAGACTCTGGTCAAATAGGTTTGTGAATGACCTTCAATCTCACTTTGTTTCTCCTATTCCCATTCCTTCCTCCCTCCTCTCTCTCTTTCTCTCTCTCTCTCTCTCTCTCTCTCTCTCTCTCTCTCTCTCTCGCTTTCTAAATCACACAAGCACACCCTGGTACATGCATACAAACAAACAAACACATACACAAACAAGCAGTGAACTAGAGTCGTACATTTTAGTACGCTATTGCCATTTTTCTGCTGCCATCGTTCAAATAGAGTAAATTCTAAGGCGGATGTCCTTGACATGTCCTTTTCCCTTAGAATGTTGTCTTATATGGTAAACGTAAATTACAGTTTTTAACAATTGTTAAAAACACATTTTCTCAAAACTTTAAACACAAATCCAAATATTCAAACTCCATTCACATAACCCCTGACTCTTCTGGCAGAAATCAAACAATTGTTTCCTATCATAAACACAGCCAGTCAAAATATAACAAACACAGAGCATTTATTTGACACTACATCAGAAAATGGAGAACACAGGGTCCAGGGCATATCGTTTTTTTTTGTTTTTTTTTGCATATACTAAACACATTTTGCAAAAACAAAAGTATAATAGTTATCACAACTTAGTGCAGAGAGTTTATTGTATTGTATACTGTAAGTACTGCAAGTACGTAATACAATGTTGAATATCTGTATATTCAGCTCTTGCAAAAAAAAAATACAGTAAACCCAAAGAACAAAGAAAACTACAGCAAACGAATAGCACATTACAGTACACTCCAAACTATTTCTCAACTGCAATATCAAAGTCAATGAGAGATGACTGTAATTGTGCCTCAGCATCACGTCTTTCACAGTTGCCCGAATTTCAAGAAGTAATAATAATAATAATTCATTTTATTTTGTTTTTAGCGCTTTTTTCGA
>JAVQIZ010078949.1:0-13741 GCA_036023535.2 Galaxias brevipinnis
GTTGTGCTAAAATAAACTAATTATTATAGCAATTTTAACTAGTAGCATAGAAAACATGCACATCGTGGCATAGTTTCCTTTGTTGTTGTCTGCTCTTGTGCATAGTGAATACTACAGAAGACCATTGTCTCTGTGTTGACTGAATTTTTTTGTAGAATTCTGTTGAGTATTAAACAGTTGCGTGAGTGTGAGGGTATTAAAATAAATTGGTCAGTAAGTCAGATGTGCAACTATATTTAACTTTTTGTTTAATTTTTTTTTTTTATAAATGATTATGGGAAGTGCCCTTTTTCTCACTTGAGCTCCTGCCCCCCAAAGTGTCTGTGCACGTCCCTGGATCCATTTCACATTGAATTAAAAACGTAATATACAGAATAATATATTATGAACTACAACACTTTTATACCCTTGACTATGACAGGTTCCAGTGGGAGGTTGGGCCTTTCTGACTGTCCGACAAGGTCTCAGACAAGGTCTCAGTCGTCTTCCTGGCTGGCCCTTAGGTTTCAGAGAGAGAAAAAATACAAGTACCATAAAAATAATGATGCAATGACAGGAGTTTGCAGAACTTATCCAATATACACAACAAATACCAGTATTTTAGTATCAAGGTATTTTCTCCCGTTGAAACTCGTGATTCCGAACCGGTTGGATGTGTCCGTTCCCAGTAAAACTCCATAACAAATCAACCCGTGACTCACCCCACTCCTACACAATGTACACCCGCGCCTTCACTCGAGAGATGGACCTCCAACGCACTCCAATGCATTTACAGAAACTGCCATTTAAAATGTATTCTTCAAACCGTTGAAAACGAATTGCAACTAATTGTCCAACTAATACAAAAGCATAATTTCAATGCAGTGCGGTCCCTCAGGGTAGAGTTTGTAAACGGATCAAAAGTGTCATATTTGGCAAATAGCAACAAGGCGTAGCAAAATTAGCACAGAAGACAAAACAAATGGAACGCGACAGCACTAGCTTTCTTAATAGCGCATGCCATGTCTATTCCTGACATTCAATCTTAGTCGGGGTTTGAATAATTATCTGCGTTCTATTCCCAAGGTACCAAACATGAGGTCTGACATATTTTTGACAAACACTGTATAACAACTAAACTAGTAAGGCTATTGTTACCTGTTTTAACGTTTTCACCGGAAAATGTTCTCCAATTGCATGTCTTCCATATGCAATGTTGGGAAACTTTCCAACTAAAAAACGTTAGTCAAGCCAAATTAAAAAAACGTAGCCTACTCCTCCGCCCGTCTATCGCAACATGTATTTTACTTCCTCGGCTCTGTTCAAAGGGTCTGTCAATCTGCGCGTGTTACGTCATTTCAGGTGAGTGCACTGGTGTGTGGGTTTCTGTGTGACCATAGACATACCTATGTGTGTGACAGACAGATTGTGCGGGCGCGTGCGCTGATCTTTCTATTAACCCAGCATTGAGAGTGATGTAAAATAAAATCACTCAGGAAACTGTATCGACTGTAGCCCCCACTGTAGCTATTGGGAGGAATAAGCGTGTTCAATTTCACAAAACTGCTAGCGGGGGAAATGGATTAAATTGTCAGCCTGTCAACTTGTCAGTGTCTGAAACCTGACTTATTTTCTTACCCTCGAGTAGCCTAGTCTGTTTTCAAAGTCATACATTAGTTCCTAAATTGAGCATATGACAAGCAACGGCGCCCTCTTGTGTTTGAGAAAGATCAAGTTTTCACAATTACTATCACAGTAAAAAGTAGATGTGAGATGCCAGAACTAATTGATTACTAGAAACTATAACTTGACCAAAGCAAGTGTTTGAAACTTTCAATATGATATTTGTAAGTCACCTAAAAATGCGTTTCAGCCTGTTGTAGCCTATGTTTACCAACAAAAAAAAATATCTACACAGAACTATAAACATAAATGATTTATCATCATACACGTATGGAGTAAAAACAGCCCAAACACACAATGCCTGATTAAATATTTATTTATTTTCATTCGACAGGCTCAGAATATAGTTGTTTAGTTTACTGAACTAACAATATACGTAAGCAAAGCTGAGAACTGTGACAACACAACATCGACAATTAAACAGTAGAAGGACAGCGGGCAACTATGTACAGTTTGTGTTATAGAAAATGTTCTAATGGCAATGACGTTAACATAGCTTTCAATTTCAACATCACTATGGCATCCAATGAAAGAAGTTAGATAATATTTCCAAATGATTGTTAAACATGGACCATCATTTTCAGAATAGGCCTATATGATGCGAATATGTTTGTTTCACTTGAAAAAAAATAAAGAAATGTAAATCCGACATATATATGAAGTAAACCTCTAGCACATTGACCGACATTTTGGGGAGCTCATATTTATGTACACATTAAGAAAAGACACATCCGGCAAGTGTCTGAGGTCCACGCGCCCTCTCTCTCTCTCTCTCTTACTAATAACACTACCGTGTACGCGGCACTATTCTAACAAAAGGTTACTAAAAAACTATGGAACGTCTATGTGGAGTTATACAACAAGTGTAGACCAAATACGGAGGTTTACCACACCTCCTCTTCCATCCTGGGGGGTGTCATAATGCGAATGTGGAGTGGGTGGGGGTGAGGAGGAGGAGGAGGGGCATCTCGACTTACAGCCAAGCTTGTTTGATTAGCATATCTATGGCCTCTTTAAAAAGTTAGCTGGAAAAGGTAGCAAGATTCAAGTGGTGTCTCAGTCTCAAATTAGGCCACAGGACATACAGTATGCGTGGTATCTGCAATGCTTAGATAGGTAAAAGTATGTATGTATTGCATACGAATAAATTATCTACTCAATAATATCTCATAAGATAATGCAGGATTGTTTTGAATTGTTACTGATTTTCATTATTTGCCAAAGCTGCATGTTTTTTTTTCTTGACAATATTGTAAAATGTGATTATTAAATGTTAATTTGTAACTTCAAGATTATCATCATAAATTATGACATCTACAAGACACACAACATTCATTGGAATCAAAAAAAAAAATTGTTTTAAGATGTTATGGAATTATCAGGCTTGTTTCCTCCCTGTAGATAAATATCTGATTCAGAATTAGACAAAATATTATTTATTGCCCTGGGGTCATCTATAGAACGCCAACAGACAACAGCCTGTTTAGTGGTCTGGATCCGAACAATGAATCATTGAAATAGAAAGGCTATAACACTGAGCCCCTGATGTCCCACAAACATAAGATCTAACCGCTTCAGCCAGAGTGAGCCAAGGTACCATCAAGTCACACCACTGGAATGAAACTCTCCTAAAACCAGAATGAGTTCAACAGACTTGCTGTTCAAATGGGACCGTCTTAAAGGACCCATAATGTAGACAATCATAAATGTTTGTGTGCTCTTGGTGTCTATGAAGCACATTAAAAAGTTTTTAAACCAAAAAAAAATTCTATTGTATTTTTAAATCATTATTCTAAGGTGCCTCTTTCTTCCCTTCAGAGTCACATGCCGTTTTCAGCGGTGAATGTGAGTTTACACCCATTGCTCATTAATATTAATCTGAGTAATGTTATTGGCTAGGTATAGTAACATTCCACTGTTGTCATGGCTGCGTCCGTAGTTGGCCAATTAGATTGACTTGGATTTTCTAAGTCACAAATCAGTGAAATTCAGAATTCAAAATGGTAAAATGTGTTGTTAGAGGTAAAATAGAGAAAACGCACAAGGCACAGATTTAACTTTTTTATGTTGTTGGTCCCTATAAGTGATAAAACAATGCTAGACAAAGACATCGTCCAAATCTTACATTAGGGGTCCTTTAAGGGGCTCTTCCTGATGTCCTTTTTTTTGGCCGAATCGAACTGACAGGAACAGGAAGTAAAAAAACTGTTGGTTTGCTCTTGCCGTTGTCAACAGTCTAATTGACAACGTGTCAGCCATCTTAGATGGTGATGTCCCTCGTCCAGATTGATTTGGTGCAACATTCTCTGTCTGTTGGACTCATTCAAATTCCGCCGCAGTAAGACGGAAAGTGGGGCTTCTGGTTTAGAGTGTGTTGGCCAACTTTGCCCTGTACATGATTAACAAAAGGTCAGGAATGCCTGCCCAGGGCCACTAAATTAAAATAACAAACATACATGCATAGACATTGTATGTATTAGCTATGCAAATTATTCTGGTTGTTTAACATTTTTGAGCATCATCATCATCATCATCAAAGCTTCACTAGGAGGAAGATACAGACAGCACCTGAAGGACCTCTCTCCATGAGAACAGCAGGTTTAACTCTGATTGGTCAGAACTCCACTCAAAGGTGAGGTTTTCAAAGACCACTCTGTGTTGGATCTCTTGATTGGACAGTCGTGGCCCTGTGACGAGCCTCTGCTGGTAGCTGCTGACCATTCCTCTTTGTTTGCGGGGGAAGACAGCAGTTGATTTGACCTGGTTGAGGGATGAGAGCTGCTGACCATTCTTCTTAGTTTTGCGGGGGAAGACAGCAGTAGATTTGACCTGGCAGGGGGACGGGAGTTTGCTGCAGAGCCAAGCTCAGAGCTGGAGGGGTGTGCATGTGTGGAAGGAGTTGCAAGGGTGCGTGTTTGTGTGAATTCTGGGATGTAAACAAACTACTGTTTCATTGTGTCTAGTTGCATGGTGGGGCAAATGTGTGTGTGCATGTGTGTGTGTGTGCGTGTGTTAGTGTGTGTAGTACTATTTTGCTGTGTCTCCTTTCTTGAGAATGATCTGGCGTTGCCACGGCGCTAGCTTTGTCTCGTCATAACCCAGGGTGCGTAGCCGCTCCAATTCGGTCTTCTCCTCCGTCTCCTTAGAGATCTTGGCCTGCTCCTCCTCTTTCCTGGGAGGAAACCCCGTCAGACAAACTGTCAGTTTCCCACATAACTATAGAACACGTCTATGGTATTCATTCTGGATGGAAAGGGAACGAAACAACAGGCATTGTTTCTTACCTCTTTTGCTCCCTGCCCGACCCGGAAACGTAAGCAAAAAATACAATTTATAATCACAGATTATTAAGAGATGACATTTCATTTCATGGATGTCATTATGACATATCTAAAAAAAAAAACTCATGAAATACATGAAATGGATCGCTCATTCAGCTGCAGGGGAGAGAGAGAATAAATTGGTGAACATGGGTTTAAGAGACATGCACCATAGTCTGAAGGACAGCAAGCAACAACAACAGCAAATAAATACAATAAAAAAAATAAGCAATGACGGAACAGGCCTGATGAGTGAGACAATGTCAAGATAAGAGGTAAGCTAGAAAGTGTTAGGGGCCATGACAGTAGATACCAGACACATAGTTTGAGAGGTCTATTAAATTCAACGTGAAGCTACCTTTTGTGTTTATCAAACAAAACCCATCGGAGTACTACTAGCTAACTACTACTAGCCAAACAGGAAGATGTTTTATGTGGTCTCTAGGCACACAAGATGAGGTAGCTATGGGTTAGCCATCTTAGATGTCCCGGGCCAGTTTGTCATTGTAAGAGGCTCTGTACAATCTACTTATTCTATCTCTATGGGAGGTCAGGTCAACAAATTACAAGGTTCCTAGTTGTTTACTTCTAAGGGATTGGGGTGCTCTAACTCACTTTTCCTCCTCAAGCTTCTTCTTCATGATGTCTCTCCGCCAGGCCGGCATGGATGCCAGACGCATGGCCTCTTCCTCCATCTGCAGGAGAGGAGGTCACATGATCAACGATCGCGACTATAACAATCTCCATCATCACCTACCTGGTATATATACACCTTTCATTTGTTTTAACTTTGCCCCTATAGTCCTTTCAAAATACAAAAATAGTTTAACAAATTGACAGTGTAAACGCTTTTTTAATTGCTTGTTAAAATATCATTGCTTACATGAATGCATTCATCCTAGTAGTCACCAGCACACATACACACAGGGTAACGAGATCCACGTCACTCATTCAGGTTGTAATAAGTGGTAACAAGAGAGAGAAAGAGAGAGAGGGGGAAGAGAGAGGCAGTTAAAGAGTTGGAGAAACAGAGAGAAAACAGGGAGATATGTAGGTACATGTAAGAGAAGTCCTTCTACAGATCTATTACACCTGTCCATTGGACTGGCCAACAGGTTCCAGGTAAACTAATCTACACGTTGCATAATGAATGACTCCCCTGGGAATTATAAAATAGCAAAAAAAAAAATAAATCCATCAATGGTACTTGATAGAATATAAATAAGATCACCACCCAGTTATTATTTTCTAACGCTTACATGCTGACTATCAAGTTGAAACAGCAAATATTCCCCAGAAGCACTGGAATGGTTTTTAAAGGCTTTAACTTAAACAGCAATGAGACATGTCCAAAAACCCACCACTGCTACGTTTCAAATCAGTGAATATCAAACTCAGAACAGCAATGGGATATTTTTCTTTGGTCTAGTTAAATGGTCTTAAAAAATGTTTTTGTTTAAAAAATCAGTACCTTAATTATTATTTAACTGTTTGCCTGGGTATCAAATAAAGAAGAGCATGCAGCACTGTAACTAACCAGCAGGTGTAGGCCTATGAGGTCCTCAGCCCCTTTTTCTCTATACTACAATACAAAGGAGGGCAATGGATTGAAGCTAGCCTACTGTGTTTGTGGGTGCGGGGTTGAACAGATCACAGACTGTGTTTTGTGTTAACTGTACCAGAAGCAGTATGTTTTATTCTGTCAAAAAATAACAAACCAATGAAAGACAAGCCACCAAACAATAAAATCAATAAATAAAATGTTTTCAAAGAACCCTATTCTGAAATATGAATACCAAATGATAAAGTCTGTAACATACGGTATTAGTAATAAAAAAAGTGACTGGTTAGTCACAAATCCACTTATCAGTTCTTTAAAATTCATTTAAAGAAGAATCAAATGATATTATTTGTGTTATGCTAAAACAAAAAAAGCACAACAGTGAACACATCCTTTTAACAGAATATGAACCATGTAACTTTAAAGCACATTTGTACTCTGCATGGATAGATCTTGAGTCTTTGCTTTGTGCCCACTTGTGTACGACTTTACGCTTGTATTATAAGAAATTAACGTATTTTGTGTGTGTGTGTCAACATATATCGTAACGCATTTGTACTATTTGTTAATTTCAAATGCTC
Organism: Galaxias brevipinnis; assembly: GCA_036023535.2. Lineage (NCBI taxonomy): Eukaryota > Metazoa > Chordata > Actinopteri > Galaxiiformes > Galaxiidae > Galaxias > Galaxias brevipinnis. The sequence continues at coordinate 7,125 of JAVQIZ010078949.1, forward strand.
TAATTTCTTTATTTTGTTTTTCATGAAGTGCATCGTAAACAGGGCACTGCTGCAAAAGGAGACGGAGTCTCAGTCAGTTGACCCTGTATAAATAAATGATTAATAACAAAATATATAGTCATGTTTGCAATATTGCCCAATGGCAATGCCATCCCTAAATAACACACAGAAACACTTATCTACTCTTCTCTTATGGACTAGGACACTTTTATATTGTATGCATTCTTCTCTGTCACCAAGATGATGATGCTTTTCTTAACTAAAACCACAAAGTTGAAAATAGAAAGGCAAAATTTAAACAACAGTACATTTTACAGCAGACTGTAGAACTATCTCAATCTGATTCTTTAAACATGCAAAGCATAACTATGGATCATTAAACTATACTGAAACAAATGTTTGTTAATCATTAATATGTTATGTGTGATGACCCCTGGTGTCATCTGGGGTAATGGGCGGGGTTTCTCATCCTGTGGGTGCCCTGATTTCATTGATTTGCAACACCTGGGGAGGAGGTGCAGAGGACTCAGTCTCTCCCTGCTCCTCCTTCTAGGCACCCGTTTTGGTTTTGGTTTGGTTTGTGTTGTGTTGTGTGTGCGCACGCGCTTATGCCTTAGTTACCTTATGCTTTCATGCACCCTTCAACACCTGCACTCATATCTACACCCGCACCCATCATTTAGCACTACACATACTACTGACATTACTGACACTCACACCCCATCCTTCAATTAGTTAGTGTTTGATTGATTTTTGGTTAATAAAGTTACTTCTGTTAAACGTTCCCTTATGGTGTGTCTCCCTTTTGTTATGGCCACCAAGTCCTCTGCACCTGTGGCTTAAAGAGGCTACAAACCTCCTCCCCAGGTTTTGCAGATCAATAAAATCAGGGCACCCACAGGATGAGAAACCCCGCCCATTACCCCAGATGACACCAGGGGTCATCACATATGTATAACTTTTTTTTTGCCTTCTTTTTAGACGCTGACTTGCTTATTTGACCAGGTCCTTAGAAACTCAGTGGCCTCCCATTACAGGAATCACAGGCCAGGGGCCCCTAGAAACCCAGTGGCCTCCCAGTACAGGAGTCACAGGCCAGGGGCCCCTAGAAACCTAGTGGCCTCCCAGTACTGGAGTCACAGGCCAGGGGCCCCTAGAAGCCCAGTGGCCTCCCAGTATAGGAGTCACAGGCCAGGGGTCCCTAGAAGCCCAGTGGCCTCCCAGTATAGGAGTCACAGGCCAGGGGTCCCTAGAAATCCAGTGGCCTCCCATTACAGAAGTCACAGGCCAGGGGCCCCTAGAAACCCAGTGGCCTCCCATGACAGGAGTCACAGGTCACAGGTCTGGCTGTTACTGGGTGACACACAGAACGTCAACCTGACACTAAGGACTCCTGAGGTCTTTGTCCCAGAGCTCAACACAGGGTAGTGTCAGGTTCACAGGATTGTTATCTGACCCTCTTTAGGTTGAAATTATGACACGACATGATGCAATCCACTACTGAACTATGTCACTAGCTTGACATTTCCTTTTTTATTTTTTTTATCTTGACATTCTTATAAATGTGTATGTTTCTAATCAATCTGAGCAATGAAATATGATGCCATTTCCTTAAACTCAAATAAAAATAAGGTCCTCGTCTTTCTCCAGTCCCCTGCATACGGTGGTTTGACAACATATGTGACCTCTATAGGATAAAGACAATGACCTTTAACTTCTTCACTTTTACCTTGCTGCACCTTTAGCTTCTTAAAAGCTCCAGGAATAGTAATAATAGCTCAAATTTGTATAGCCCTTTAAGACTCTAAAGAATTGTCACAACGATGCTAGATTTCCAGGATTGGTATTCCCCGCCCATTAGGTTAACTGGTTTTGACATGTACCATATTTTATAGATAAATAATATTAACAATACAAAAATAACATAAAGAAAAATTATTATGAAATAAGGTCATTAGATTGTTTTTTTATGTCTCAGATGAGTGCACACTTTCGATACATTTTGTACCTCTAACTCAAGAGCTTAAAATGAGTGAATGCAGAAACTATTCAGTTTCATTTGACCTCAGAAATAGCATTGCCATTCAGCACTATGCAAATAGTTTTCAGGAAATTCACAGGAAATTCACAATTCCTAAACACTTTTCCTTATCTAGCATAACAAACGCCATGTGTTACCCTGCATGTGTTTGAAAGCAAAAACAAAAAATAATACTACAGCCCTAAAACTCTCTAGAACACTCAGCATAGCACGACAGTGGAAGTCCCCATGTTCTGTGGCCACTACCAAGGCTTTATTATATCGTTTTTTTAAGCCTGTTCAGGACATTCACCTATTTAACATACTGTATTCTACTTTAGTCAAATGTCAAAAAGCTCTGCTTCTTTTTCCTTCCAAAAAGCGAAGCTTCTGTCAATGTAGCGGATGATTTCCTCGTTACTGAACTCTTTGAGTTCATATATCAGCTGGATGGACTCCTCTGTGGGCACCTCCTTGGTAGTTGGTCCGACAACAACCGGGTCCTTAATTACCGTTACACAGGAGCCATTGACTCCTACAGGAGCATCGTCTTCTACTACCGTTGGCGATGTTGTCTGTGATATCTCTTCCTGTTGAGTTTTGTCAGGAACAAGATCCTGGGTTGGTTTCTTTGGGGAGTCTGTTTCGGGGGTTTCCCCGTTAGTCTCATTCAATGACTCGTTTGCCTCGACATTTCTCTGAGTATTATCCTGCACTGTGTCTGTAGGCACATTGTTATCCTGAGGAGGAGCTTCTATACTGTCTGGTGCCACCAACGGTGACGTGTCTGTCTGTGCGTCCGGTACAGGAGGTTGTGTTGGCTCTGAGCTCTGTGTTGGTGAATGGTCAGATGCTGCTGGAGGCGGAACGGGTTCCTGCTGCAGTTCAAGAGGCACGGAGGAGGACATGGCGAGTAAAGAGGCCGTCATGAGCCCTCCTTCCTCCACGGAGTCCCCAAAGTACTTGTTCTTTATGTCCTCAAAGCCATCCATCCAGTCCCTCTTCCCCGTTTCAATCTCCTCCATCACCTCCCTGTGAAACTGACGGATCACCTCCCACCTGTGACTGCCCAGCCGGTCGAACATCTCGTAGCACAGTAGGTGGCGGAACTTACGCTCGCTGCGGGACATGCTCATCTCCAGCAGCTGGAAATAACCTAGCATGAAAAGGTCAAGGGTCAGGCTGACGTAACCGACTGGCGCCCCGTTTATGTGAGGCAGGAAGTGTTCGGGCCAGTAGATCATCTGGGCGCGGCTGAGCCTACGGATCTGACGCGTCGGCACCTGGCTCATGATGGTCCTCCAGTGGCCGATCAGGTTGCCCACCACCTGCTTGGACTTCATGAAGAGGAGCAGCTTGTCGTCTTCGCTCTGTGACGTTGCCGCGGCATCACCACTGAAGCGTTGGTAGTCCTCGCACGGCTCCGCCCCCGGATGGCCCCCTGCAGGTCGGCTGAGGTACCGTGGCCTGTAGCTCTCAGAGAGCGTGTACTTCCTCCAGTGCTCCAGGAACAGGAAGACGATCCTCTCCTTCCTGGTCTCCACACACTCCTGGACGAAGCTGAGGTCTGTCTGCACCTCTAGGCTTCTGGTCAGCAGGTCCTGGTTGAGGACGGGGTCAGCGCAGAGCACCTGCTGGTTGAACTGAGCCATGCCGTCGTAAGGGCCTTCGTATGTAAGGTGTGCATGAGATGGTGTAATGAGGGGCTCCTCTATTAGAGTCATGGGGTGCTCCTCCAAGGCGGGTAAGGCTATGTTGGCTCCTCCCGGGGGGGCTTCAGCAGCAGGGGGGGGCAAGGCGTCCTCCAGGATGGGCTCGGGGCGGTAACAGCTGCTCTCACTGGCCACCGGCAGGGAGCGTTTGCGCGTATACACCCGGCTGGCTTTGGTGTCCGAAAGCTGCGTCCGGTTCTGAATCTCGTAGTTCGCTTTGAGGTTCTTCACTGACACCCCGCACTGTTTGATTTCTTTCTCCACCTCTTCCCGCGTGGAGAAGGACTGAGATCTACCGATGACCCCCGTGGGGGCGGAGCTAGCTGGGGTCACGGGGCCGTGCCTACCGTTCCTCCCCGCTTCCCCCTGGGAGTACCCGGGGGCAATCAGGTCAAGGATGTCTATCTCCTTCCCCCCCAAAGTGGCCAACAGGATGGCCATGCTCTTCAGCAGTGTGGAGATCTTGCTGCACCAAGCTGGCAGGTCCTCTGCCTGGCCGTGAACCTGCTTGGGGTTGACCGAGAAGTGGTCCTGGTTGAGGGCGGCAGACACGGGCAGCAGCTGCTGCAGCTCTCGCTCCAGCTCCTCCAGCTCCTTCTCCACCTCAGACACCTTGTGCATGACCTGCAGGTTCTCGATCTGCTTCTCAATTCGGATCAGGTCCTCCTCAGTCATCAGCTCACCGAAGGGACCCAGGATGGCGTTGTGTGCGGGGGAGTAGTGCCACTCCTGCGGCTGGTAGTGTCCGCTTGCCGCAAACTGTAGCAGAGGTCAAGAGAGACCAGAGAACAACAACAAGGAGAGGGAAGGAAGGGATGGAATCCTTCAGCGTGCAGATCCTGGCGTGTGTGAACACGTGCAATTGTTTCTTGGCACACAGGATTTACATGGATTTAGTGGTGCAATGGCACTGCCTCAAGACTCCATAAGCCCTATGTTAAGACAGTTTGAGAGCACCGCTTTGGTCCTTGATGAAAGCAAGGTGGCAATCCTATTTACAGTGTTGGAGTTTAAAAATACCACTTTATTTAATGATTTTCCTATAAACTCTATTACGAGTGCACTACAGCAACATTATTGAAGCCTATTTATGATATGCAGTTTATATATTTCTTATTATCATTATTTTTAAATAAATAACTTTTTGACGAGGTAAGCCATGGTCAAAAATGGTGCAGAAAACCTGCAGAAATACAACAGTAAAAACAAAATGGGCTGAGAGCTACACGAACAGTGCGGACGAGTGTGACTGGGTCTGGCATCACACCACTGAATCAACATGTAATCACTCAGAGCTGTGGAGCTCCTTCAAAAGCAGCATAAACCCTAGAGGCAGGGCCCATTTAGCTATTAGCCATTAGCATTTAGCTACTGACTCATAGCAAATTAGTTATAACCCATTAGCCATTAGCATTTGGCTGTTAACTACTAACTATTAGCCGTCAGCTATTAGCCGTGAGGTCCAAGGGCCCCTGCTGCTCTGACAGGCACAACAGCTTATGAGGTATTAATTTCACAGCACTCCACAGAGACTTTGGTCAATACCTGAGAGCACAAAGGACATGCATCATGGTGGCTGGAGGGGGTTTGTTTGAAACAATGCAGCGGTGAAAGAGGATGGGATCATGTGGGCTGTATCAACAACTATGATGAGAAACAGTTAACCACTTGGTACTTTACAGACTGATAAACATGGAATTTGACAGGCCTGATCATATTGTAAGACCTCCAGCTATCATATCAGGAACATCATAATTTATACATTATTTATTCATCATTTAAAATGTATCATTCCTCACTGTAGCAGACGTCTGTATTTGGATCAAGGCATACACAGTGTTTCACAATACTGCGTGTACTGAAACAACAGTCAAAAAATAGCCCCTGTAGCAGCTTCAAAGCATTCTCTAATGGTATAAGAGAAACAAAACTTACAGCCACCCTTCAAATACATAATTAAGGTCTCTCCATTGTTCAAGTCATTAGGCTTTGTCCTCCCTATAATAAAAGCCTTCTGGAGAGCTAATCTGCACCGAGGTTGCCATAGATAAACACAGAGTCAATCATGATACGGCGAGGGAGCTCATGACAAAGGATGACTATTCAGAAGATGGCCAGAGACTAATCAACCAGTCTGATAACTGAACCCCCAAACTGATAAACATCACACACTGACAATGCAAATTAAAGGGTAGAATCTGTCTAAATGCATTAAAAAGCATTGTTTTCTGTTTTTTTGTTTATTGAACAAAACAAAAATATGCTACTGTAAAGTTGCACTAAGAACAGCAATCTCTCCAATGACTTATTCAGAACATGTTATCATTAACAGCGAAAGGTAAGAGACCACGTGCAAGCACCAAATCAAGCAGCGGACAGATATGTAAGAAAGGAACAAAAGCGTCCAGTAAGTACCCTACTTAATATCTACCTGTTGCCAACAGAAACAATAACACATACTGTACACAACACTGACTACCCTTGATGAAAGGACAATATTGGATATTTACAATCATTAATCAGTCTGCCAAGTAAAGTGTGAATTTAAATTGGCAAACTGGCAATTTTTTCCTTCCAAACACGGGAGTCACAGTTAAAGTGTGTGTGTAGCCTAACAGTGTGAGTAGCTGGTACAAAGGAGCTCTCAAGAAAGCAAACATACTTTAAGTAGACGTTCAAATAAGAGGACAGAACAAACTTTGGGCATGCATGAATAAAACACAGTAGCACACGCACACACCACACGCACTGCACACACATAGCCCCCCCAATAGAAATGTCACAACGTTTTAAATGGCCAGCTATCTTTTAGTTCAGTGGACTGGAACCAATCACAAAGTTCCCCACACAGGAAGTAGCGGCGGGGGGGGGGGGGGGGGGGGGGG
>JAVQIZ010078969.1:0-29271 GCA_036023535.2 Galaxias brevipinnis
CCCCCCCCCCCCCCCCCCCCCCCCCCCCCCCCCCCCCCCCCCCCCCCCCCCCCCCCCCCCCCCCGCGCATCCGTGCTCCCGATCCCTAAGAACGCTAGAATGGCAGGATCTTATTATCATAGCGAATGTGCAATGTGCAGAGTGGAGGAGATTAGATGCTTCTGGTCTTTGAAGTATATTTTCCATTCATTGTGTGATGGCAAATTCCATCAAGTGTTAGTGAGAGCAGTGATAAGAGGCACTGGTTCCGAATGCGCTGGCATTAGCAGCCCTCGTGTGAGAGCATTAAGATGAAGCCCGCTCTCCACCTCCCCCTGTTTGCCTCATTTCCATGGTGTCATTCATGAGTGTATTATACTAAAGCCATAGACACTGAAATAACAATGAACACACAGCAAAGAGGAAGAAAAAATTTAATGGATATCAAAATGTGGCATATTTTGCGAAAACTGGAGCCTTTCGCTTGAGTGCCTCTTATTTGTGGGGAAACGCTCAATGTTTAGGCACAGTGGAAATGTTTTATTAACAACAAAGGGAGTGTATTTTGGCCTAATGGAGGTCTTTGTCAAATAGCCATCCCTTAACCGTCTTATTTAAAAAATAAATACAAAAATGTGATAATTGCGTCATTGTTGCTCTTGTGTTATGAGCCAACCTTTTAGGGAGTTGGAGCGGAAAAAAAACCCGGACACCTGAGGTTTTAAGATGATTCCTTTTTAACCGAGCCATAACTACAGCCGCTTCTCAGGTTGCTGCGGTGGATCTAGAGGTGGCCCTTTGATCTCCTCGGCTGCCGGGTCCTCCTCGGCTCTTTGAACTTCACTTTGGGAGCTCCGGGGCTTGGGTGTCAGAAGGAGGGCAGTGGGGGCTGCTAGGGTTGGACCCGGGGCAGTGTCACCAGGGCCACCACGAGGAAGAGGCCTCCCCTTTGGGGATGTCGCGGGGTCAGGGCGGCCGAACGTTCCCCTGGGGCTCCCGGGGGCACAGCCTGACAGGATGTCCCTGGGGGCCGCTGAGGAGTGACAGCCCCATTCTGGCCCCCTCACATCCCCGTTGTGGCTCCAGACCCAACACACAACACGGCCGACCTGCTGGGGGTGTCTGGACACGTCGAGGCCGGAGACACCGCCATCTCTCAATGTCATGTTTACCCTCTTACTCATCTCCAGCTGGGATTCCTCTCTACTCCCAACTCTATTCAAAACAGCAGTCATAGGAATGGTAACCTGAGGTAACACACATTACATCGCTTGGCCTGAGTGAATACGTTTGTATGGTTTTATTTTGGTTCGGTTCTGTGACAAATATGTACAAATGCTCTGAAATGAATGGGTCAGATAGACTTTTGAGTTGATTCATAAAGTAAAGTGAAGAAGGAAAGGCGACTGACTAAAAATGAACCCGTCTATTGTCCCCAGTAACGAGCTGGTTGGCTTTTGTGCTCCGTCCTCTCCGTCTCGCTGTGTGACTGTGAGATCCTCCCCCATGTTGCTGTGAATTATTGAGCTGGTTTGGGGAAGCCGGCCTGCTGAGTGTGAGCGGGGTATTTTTAGCCTCCAGTCGAGAGAGAGAGAGAGAGAGAGAGAGAGAGAGAGAGAGAGCGCTTGTTGGGGGACACTCCCTTTTCTTTCCCATACCACCAACCCCCACGCTATTCCTCTTTTTTTTGTCTTCAAAAGACTCCTTCTTCTCCCTATCCCAGTTTTCCTTGTTCTTATTTAGGTCTTTTCTGGTATTCCCACAAACTATTTAAAAACTTTTTTTCCCTGCGCCTTCTTCCAACAGTACGACTTTGTGCAGACGTTGAAGGCACATATTTTCAATAAGAGGCCCTCAGAATAATGCAAGGCTGGTTTGATAAGTGATAATGGCTGTACTCAGGTATAATTTATATTGTGTGCCATGTCTCTTTTGTCGAGAGTCCCAGCATCTCCCTCAATACTCCCCCCCCCCTCCACCCCTTCCTGCCACCGCTCTCTTAGGATGTAGAGGCCCCATTTATTATTTAACTCCTTTCATAATTCATCAATTCTCCTCAATACTCGCACCACGCATCATTTTTCATCCTGTGCATATTAGCATTAAATCTGTGCCTCTGTTTAATAGGAGCCGAAACAAACCAAACAAGCATAAAGAGATAGGAGCAGGAAGTGTTGCTCAGTCCAGTGGAGATCACGCATTGCTCATTTCCATAGTCCTCTCTGATGTGATGCTCTGTGACATATTGAGTCTAATTTCTAGCCTAAAGAGCTAAACAGCTGTGGCCTATTTTGTTGTGCCGTGTTCCGGTGATGTCACCATTTCTGCCTTGTAAGGCCAACTAGTTCTCAGTGGTCAGTGTGAGTGTCAGTAGTCTGCCTCTGTTCTGATTCAAAAAGACCAAAGCATGTCAGCCATCTTCTGGTAGTAACAGGGTGGTCAAACTGACCTCAAAGTGTTGTTTTTGAACAGGTAACATTGTACACAATTGCAGCTGACTGGGCTATTTCTTTTGTCTCACTCCTTGACATTTATCCGTCATGCCAAATGGTATATTTGGGCGTCCCGTTGAATCCTATTTTGTTTGAAAAAGCATTAAAATAATGATTGAAATTAATCTTATTTAAATTATTTTGGGTTTGGAACAACAAGCTCTAAATATAATGCATTATGTTACAGTTTGTTTTCCTTGAGAATTGTTTCTCAGATATAACTGTACATTTATGTGCGAAATAGTATGATTCTAAGGTTGAGCCATATTAGCATACATCTGTCATGCACTAAATTTCCATAAAAAAGTGTTTCAGAGAACAAAAGACAAAAGAGGCAAACTAAGATCTTTTTTTGGGGGGGGGGCGTGCGGGGGGGTGGACAATGGCACTTCTAAAATAGTTTTTTTTTTTGGCATAGCATTCATGAGCAACATACTTCATTGGAATGACTGCGTTTGGTGTTTTTGGCTTAGCTTGTTCTGTGTGCCTACCGGCTATCTCATCCATACAGGCCCTAACTTGTTCAGTTAAGTGGCAAGCCCAGCACACAGACCAAACATAAACAAAGGAATGGGGGACAGCTTGTATGTTTCCAAGTCTATTTATTGACGACCATTGGTGGTTAAATATGATTGTTTTGTTGATCGGCTGTATTTTCCCTTTCTGTTTTGCAGATGGAATGAATGAAGGTAATCTAGGTAAGTGGCACAGAAGTCTTGAATGTTAAAAATGTGATGTTATCTTCCAGTGTGACCCCTTTCCACAAAACAAATTCCCAGAAAAATGTGACCTTTTGCTTGGAGAAGACTGCACAGTGATAGTTTCGTGGTGTATTCCGGTACAAACCGGTCAACCCAGTCTGTAAATGGCCTGTTTCCTATAAATGTACTTCATACCATGTATGCCATTTATGTTTTCTATTCACAGCACTAAATATGTAATGTAGTCTCCCAGTCTACACTAAATATCTTTATATCAATCCTTCAAAAAAATATCTATAAAACCCCTCTTATTTTAATGTAAGACCTCGAAGTCTGTTTAATTCATAAATGATGACTATAAATTATGATCACTCTGACACACACTGCGGGATACCGGGCATGGAGTCTGTTTTCATTCCCGACTTCCGCATGCGGCTGCGGTGTCGAATGTCTGTGGGACATCCACGTCAGCCTCGGAGCCCCACCAGGGGGCCCTGACACCCCCAGCCTGGAGAGCGCTGCTGCCAGTCGGGGCGGCCTCCGTCTTAGCAGCCTGTGTCCCCCCCTGTCCCCCTGATTAGAGGTCTCCACACAGTGTAATGACAGAATGGTGTGGCTGTCGGATCCTGCTGCTGGGAGTGGGCTAATAGTCACGTAAGGCTGTACAGGGTGTCATTAGCTCTCCACCCGTAGCCCAATGAGAGGCGCCTCTGTCATTTCCCGGCCAAATCACAGGGCTTCGCGGAGATCACAGTCACACCGGTGCTCCGGAACACTCCGCCCACCCTCCCACTCTTACTATGCACAGGTTTATCCACACCGCGCTGCATTAGTAAGGAGTAATATTACTCTGGGAGGTGAGCTGGAGTCAATGGGAGATGCTTTGAAAAGGGGGGCGACGCGCGGACCACTCCCTCTACATCAGTAACCCGCAACGTCCTGCTCATTTCTGAGTATGATCGGACGATTCACGGTTATCACCCGGGCGATTAGCCGACCAGCGTGGCATCCATCAGCGCTGGCACTAATCCACGTGGATCATTAGCCTAAGCCCATACTCCGCTAGGCCCAAGCAGCCTTTTGCCCTGATGAGAAACAAGGCCGCTGCACTCATATTTGTATCTATCTGGAATTGCTTGTCAAACGGATGATTACATTGCTATGGGTCTGGGTCCTCCCCATGGGGTGCATTTCAGAGTATGGCCCTGCCCTTGCCTCTTTGTTTTTGTCAGACCTCCGCTGCGTGCCGTACAGCACGGTCATTCATGGTCGCACAATACCGACGGCTCCACGTTTTACACCGTGTTGGTCACAGCAGCCCTTTAATTCTCACCAGCATTTACCCTGGAGCAACAAACAATTTCATGGTGTTAACTTTACGGTTTAAGCATTACATCGCAACGTCTTTTTTGTAAATTATAAATAACCTAACCACACATTTCTAAATTTGATCAGATAAAGATACATGTTTCATATCTATGAATCTAGTTGGATTAGGTCTAAGCATACATTAGGGTAAAAGGTGTTTTTTTCTGGCCTGCTACAAGTAAACCTCTCTCTAGAGGTCTGCTTAAACACTACAGGTCTGTTGTTAAGGCAATTGCAGGACACTGAGTATAGTGTTATACAATGCCTGCGCATCTTTGAATCAGCCCGTGTGACCTTTTCCTCTGAGATTTGTGCCTGCCTAACTCTGCCCTTTAGTGAGGCGTGTTGTGTAAGCGAGGGCCACAACATGAATAATGTTGGTATTTGTGCGACAGCCTGTGCTTCTGAGTGGAGAGCTAACTGGAGCAGGAGAATGGCGCTGTTCGGCGAGGTTCACGGCTGTTATTCCTACAGGCGATGAGCGTGAAAGGAACTAATGCCATCTGACAGTTCTGGAGCAAGAAGAGGAGGGCTGGACGGAAAAGGAGGAGAGCGGGAGAGGGGAAGAGGGGGTGTTAAAAGAGATAGGGGGGGATGGATGGAGAGCCGGATGGATGGAGAGAGAGGGGGGGGACGGTGGATGGAGAGCCGGATGGATGGAAAGGATGTAAGTACAGAGAGGAGGTGTTGGGTGAGGCAGAACTAGGGGATGAGCTAGTTAGAGACAAAGCGGGGGATGAGCACGATGATGAGGGAGAGGAAGATGGCAACGAGGAAGATCCTGCGGAGACCTCTGCTGCTCACGCTGATAGGGACTGTCAGCTTGCATCACAGGCTATCACACACAGCTTATCTAATATAATTCTTGATAGTAGGCTTGTTATAAGTGGTTGAGACGTGTTGACCGAAAAGAGGCAGACAGGCCGAGGCCTACGCCATCAAATTAAAGTTTCACTCGGTGGCATTTAAAAAAAATGTTTCTGACATGTATGGTTTTAAGAGGGCAGCAAATCCGCTGCAATATGTGTGATTGAGCTGAAAGCAGATTGACTTGGCTGCCATTTTAAAATTGTGCCTCTGAGGAAATTCCTTAGATGTGTGAAGCGGAGGCAAACCAGGAGGTTTTTTTTGTGTGTGCGCCTGATGTTATACCACTAGATGCATTACAGAGACTGAAACAAATGAAAGGAGATAGGAAGGACCGAGGAACAGAGCCGATAGATGGACGGAGTGTGTGAGAGAAAGAGAGCGAGAGACAGAGAGGGGCGAGGAAGTGAGGGAGGAGGATCACACTGTAATTTGGCAGACTCTGGTTTAGTCCTTTTGAAGGAGGCGTTGCAGACGGGGCTCTGCACCCTGCTGTCAGCCTAACCTGTCATTAGGACCACGGCTGAGACACACAGATAAACGTCTTGATGTCGCATCCTTAAACAGAACCAAACGCACGCACGCACAAACACGTCAACCCAAGCACTCACGCACACCCGCACAAAACACACACACACACAAACAAAACAGTTTCAGACATTTCATTTGTGTTTGCATTCGATTGTAAAATCTATACCACTTCAGACACCTCACTGGGTCGGTAAATTCGTCTTATAAGCATGTCCTTAAAGTGTCTTTACTGTCTGTCTATTTGATAACTAGGCATGCCTGTTTTCTGGGAGAAGGCAAGTTGGTTCATGTGGGAGTCTCAAGTCTGTTAAGAGCCTCAAATCCCAGCCGTGGGGGCAAAGCCCTTGGAGAGCTCCAGCTCAAGGCTGCTGTCTCCATCTGGTGGTGACTCCTGGCCGTGGCATCAAGTCATGTCATAAAAGTCAAGCACGTCGGATTAGATCTAGGCAGTTAAGGCACCCCAAACGTATCCGGTCAGGTATAAAAATAAAGTCAAAGAAGCTGAATGTTTTTTCTTTCTTCGCTGATTGAATGAAGAGAGTTTAGACTCAGAAAGTCAAAAACACATATCTTGAGGTAATTAGGAGTCGTTGACAAAGACTAGTCTCAGGAGCAGTCACTGTATAGAGAATAAAGATGACTTTGTCTTAAAGTTCTGTGTTTTAAACCCTCAGTAACAACACCCGTGTCAGCTAGAATTACACTGATGAATAATTAGTAGGTTTCACCTCCCTGAACTCTGACAGCTGGTCACTGCACATGAGGTGTATAGTGAGTTTGGTGTTTTGTTTTGGTGTGTGTGGGTGAGAGAGCTTTTGTGTGAGCAAGTGTGCATGTGCACGTGCACTTAATATCAAAGATTTACTCCGTGTGTAATCCTAGGTTTGTTTTAAGAAGTGACAACAACATTGACAGCCTACCTATCCGACTCCCCAGCCCAGCCTGGTTAAACAGATTATGAACGGATGACGGAGGCTGTTGTGAGTGATAGGTTTAGGGCTCGTCGTGAACCGTGACCAGGTCAGTTCAATCTTACCCTGTGGTGGTGCAGTGAGAGATCAGCTTCATTGATCTTTGAGTCGTCAGTGTCCCGAAAAAGGGAATGCATGTGGGGAATGCACGGCAGATCATTGTAAATCTAATCTCCCGGAGTGGACGTGACCCCGGCTCCTGCTGGACTCTGGAGGTCGGCTCCCATTTAACCAGGCCCAGAGTCACACACATTCCCCTCTCACTGTCTGTCTCCAAAGGTTATCGCAATGTTCCCGTACTGCTCGAGGACCTTTTCTCCACAAACGCCCTGAGATGGACAATTGCAGTTCAAAGAGGGATACTGTTCGTCAGAGGGTTACGAAAGAACTGGATTGGTTCAGGGCTCCAGACTAACATGGCAGTGCTGCCGCTGAGTTTTTCAGTTAGTGGCCGTAGCTCAAAAACTGGTGGCAGCTTTTTTTTAGGTATTTCATACGAAATCTGTCTGACGAGAAAATTGCTATGATTTTAATAATAATATCAAAAAATATCAACAAAAATCAAGTGGCTGCACTGCCACCAATATTTTTTATTTCAGTGGCAGTGGACAGGTTTTTGGCGGCAGTCTGGAGCCCTGTGGTTGGCTCGTCCTGTTTTCCTGTGGTTCAAAGTCTCAGACCTCAGTGGAGGAATGTGACAGCATAGGACCATGCAGCACACCAGAAATAAAGGTGGACCAGGGAGGGGGAGCAGAAACAAACAAAACTCTTCCCATTGTTACTCCAATGCCAAGCCCTATGCAAATACAAACTTACAAAAAGCTCATTCAAATGGAAATTGGATCACATTAGTGATTTAACTTAGAAATGTTAAGCGTTTTGATTGCTTACTCGTGTGTTAGGAAAGCTGGGGTCAAGGACAAAATGACGGTGAAACAACCGCATGTGTTTACAAACCGGTTAGACAGCCGGAGCCTACCTTTCCGCATGTGGAAACCTTTGGAACTTGTTATACCTTATTCCTCGAAGAGTAAGCGACGTGTATAGTCACATTACAGGTACCTCATCATATCACCAGACACGCTACGTTCATCCTAGGCCGTCGACAACAGCTCTGCCGCCACAGAACCCTGATAACCAAAGGAGTAGTGTTCAGCCTCCATCGACTTCAAGGTTAAAGGCAACATGGCTGATTATGCTGATCATTTTTGACGCAGTGGGGGCGGTCAGTGGGGGTGCTGCTAAGGTCAAGGGTGACATATGGCTGTTTTCCATGCTTCCCTCTCGTCTAAATCTAAGTTGATGTCCAGATGACATCTTCAAGTTGACACCGTTCAAACCAAAATATGGAAATGACCCCCACTCTGTTTTCTTGACCTACCGACAGAGAGCTGACTGTAAGGTTAGCTCCTTATAGTTTAAAGTTAAGTACAATTATTCTGGAACACACACACTCACCTCCTCAGTTCTTATACAGTAGTCAACTCTGGTAGTTAACACTTTAGTAAAGCCCTTCCAATGATGCCTTTGACACACTGACATATGGCCTAACAATCTTAAGTGCAGCAGGGTATTAGTGTAAAGTAATCTATGAGATGGCGAGACGGCCTTTGAACACACTAATGGATTACAGTCCTCATATTTCTACAACTCCTGGCCCGACGGTGTGAGAAGCTTTGACTGGTGTTCTTTGTATCTGCCCCCTCGTGCCCATTGTAAAATCTTCATTTTCTCTGCCCCTTTCATTCAGGCCTATCTCTCCCATCTCTTGGCCTTTCCTACTGGCGTTTGAATGTGAAAAGCCTCTTAAATGTAACTCACTGGGCCGGGTCATTAGCATTCACATGGGGGGTGGGTGGGCCAGGGGCTGTGAGAGTGAACAAGTGGTATTAGCAGGGTGGAGCTTTGGAGAGGCTAGCCTGGGGTCTGACTCGACAGGACGAGCGTGTCCACATAGGGTTACGCAAGCCAAGGTGTAGGGTCCTGGGACGGCAGGGCCACAGGTTAGAAGGAAGGGTGCGTGCTAAGCGTTGAGTTTGATGGAGTGAGTTCCAGGCGGGCTGTCCCCTACACTTCCTCAACATGGCTCCATAGAAGGGACACTGGAGGGAATGAAGGAGGAAAACCCACTGGATGGTAATATGTCATCATTGCTCAGGCAGGGGAAACTCGTAATAGCTGATTGGATTAGGTCTGTTCAAAGTCGTTTTTTTCGACATGCCCAATGTGGGTTAAGATAAGCTTTTATTTATTTATTTATTGCTACGTCACTGTGAATGGTTTGTAACCAGGCAACCTCTAAAACAGTGGCCAGATACCTATCTATCCCCACTGACTAAATGGCTCAATTAGTTCATGTCAGGGTGTTTTGTCAGCTTGAACCTGTGTTTATGCTTGGACGTGCACTTTGGTCTCGTCTAAAAAAGTGCCAGAGGCAGCATGAGGGAGGGGCAGCTCATTTGGGCAGTGGGAGCATTGTTGAACAACAGAGAAAATAGGGCTATCAGTTCCACTCAGATAACCCCTGTCCGTCATTGGACGTCAAGCCAAGCCATGACCCCAGGGTTTGAACTCTGTGGTCATGTGACCCGGCAGTAAATTGACCAGTGGGGCTGCTGGTTGTGTCAGTGGCCAGAGAGGGACAGGCTGTCGAGGGAGGAGGTTGTCGGAGGAAAAAAAAACGAGTGAAGGGGAGAAAGAGAAGGATCATGAGACCAAGGCTTCCATGCCCAGTGGCTTTCCTCATCAGAATCTAAGCTTGAATGGAGTGCAGGCAGACTGAGAGAAGCATGAAATGGATACATGGGAAGGTAAGGGAAAGGGCTGGGACTAGGTTCATTTATTACCCCTTATCTGTAAAGGAGAGAGCACAGTATTTATTTATTTTTCGGAGCCAGAGAAAGTGCATGCAATTTAACAGCTGGCAATGTTATTCTCATTTACATTTAGTCAGATGGGCCATCGTTCAGCATGGATGTTTTGGTTTCCTTTTCTTGTGTAACAGTAGCATGAATTAATAGGGAAGTTTCATTCATCACCAGGTTATGTGAATACACCTTTAACATGAATGACATCAACTTGGTTATTGATCTTTCATTTAGTTGTTTTTTAGAAAGAGTAAAATAGAGGGACTAAAATATAAAATCCCAAATAGCTGTATTTGGAAAGTCTCACCCCCTGACTATTTTAAAGATGGGGGTTGAGTTTTTTTTTTAGCAAAACCTATTAGGTCTTAAAGTTAATTGTCGCTTTTTTGAGCATATGAAGTCATTCGTGTGTTTTTGATGGTTTGGTGTGGGGAGTGTGTTCCATTTGGGAACAGCATTGTTTTGGGTCAGTCAGCACAGCTCAGAGCTGTTGTGGCTTCCATAAGTATTGATCTCTGGTATGTAGCTCTGTGGCCCATCTGGAAAAGGGTTTGTACACAGTCAGCAGTGTTTATTATGTTCAGAGAAGCAGTTAGTATTACCATGCTGCTGGGCTGTGTTAACCCCTCTGGGGCCATGGACCCAGGATCAACACTAGGCCAAATATAGGAAAGTGCCCCCAAATGACTCATAGTAAGAAAAGAAAAGAAATACTGTTGTAAGACCCTGATGTTTAATTTAAGGTTTGACAAAGCACACTGTGTAAATTAGGTTATGCTATGTTTAATGAAGGCCATAGCTTCATGTAAAATGTGGATTTTCGTCTACATAACTTATTAGGATGCGAGCCTTAATTGACTATGATCCTATCATTACATAGGGATCTTTAAAACAGCCAATCATCAAACCTTTGATTGTCTTACATCGTTTCACTCTAAGAAAACAAAACAAATTCTCAATAGTTTTTTTAAATTAAGCCAGATGCAAAAATTTGGATCATGAACTAAACAATACAGAAGTGGTTATGCGAGCTTTAGATTTTATTTCAGAATTTGAGCAAACAGTTAGTCCAGTAGAATCAGTCCACCATTCTACTGTATGTTCTCCCTTCCCCCATGTTAAGCTTTAGTGAGCAGCCATGTTAGTTGCTGTGCTCTAGCTGCGATGGGGTTAATGTCACTCAGTCCCTGCAATGGGGAGCTATGCAGTGATGCTTCTCTCCATTGCTCAACATAGTATGCCACTCCTGAACTGTCCTTCAACCAGGAAGTCCTTTTTCTTTTTGCTTGCTTCTTGTAGATAGACATGCATGTTTCTGTGTTTGTGAGTATGTGTGTTTGAGTGTTCGTGTTGGAGCGGGGGTAGGGGATAGGAGCTATGTGAAGATCAATAAAGGTGGGGGAGGTCAGGGACTCTGTAAAACAGCCTATAAATAGCTGACACCAAAGCCTGCCTACATTCAAATTAAAATGATGGCAATGTAACTCTTTGGTATCTTCCTTCATTTCACTGAGAGACATTTCTGTAATTTTGCCCAACCAAACCATCAAGTCTAACATCTTGAGGACCTTTGTCTTTGAAGGGTGTGTTATTTCAACTGCCTATCCCCACCCATCCCCCTACACACACACACACACACACACACACACGATCACAACACTTTGAATCAAACACACACAACATACACAGACCATCTGATACTCTTTTTGACAAAGCACTGTAGTCTGATCTGATCACTGAAAATATGTGCAAACTCTAGTCTCCCAAAACAGTGATATATGCAGGGGAGATATTTGTTCTGTGTTCTGACAGACACATTAGCAAATCATACTGGATAACGATGTAAGTGTAAGTTGGACATACACTTATTCATTAATATAGTAATTGTGACAAAGGCTTTGAGATTATTTTGGATGTCAACGTTTCTTGCAATATTCTGTGGGATGATTGGGTGTCCCCATTAGTAAAGGGAACAATTCTATTTTGTAATAACATACAACAAGGCTAATTAAGTAACAACTGGTCCAATTCATAGCTTTATTTTACTAGATTTGACTAGACCAAGATCTATGTATCACAGATCATTTTTACAAAGGCTGGATGTTGCATTTAAATAGTCTTTTTCAGTTTTTTTATTTACTGGGTTGGTTTTATGTATTAGTGTTGTTAAATGCCTGCAGTCAATGCCATTACTTACATTTCTAGGAAAACAGAACAACAGGCACTATGCTAATGCTAAAACAGGCTTTAGTTGGAGTGTAATTACCCCATGCTAATGATTTAGCCTGTAATCCGTGGCTAGCTCCCCACAGGCAGCAGAGGGGCGTATCTGATCCAGTCAACAATGTCAACAGGTTCCCATTGTCATGAGGAAGGACCAAATCTGCAATTGCATTAAGAAAAAGAAAAAAAGAGAAAGAGAAAAAGAGAGAGAAGATTAGCACAACAGTGGGGGGAATGATTCCAAAACAGGAAGATGACTCTGCTGCCTGGCCGTGGGAACGTTTTTAATGTGTTATCTCTTTACGTGGTTTGGATATCCGTACCTGTCTGAGAGGCAGAGGATAATTAGTGAAAATGCGTAGGCAAGAGCATTTCGAGGCGTAGTGGAGATAATCAGGATTTTTTTTCTCCCCCTGTGCTTGAGTGAGAAAGGAAGAAAAAGATGTGAAGGGTCGGTGGGAGGAGGGGAGGGATTGGGGGAGCGGGGAGCGGAAAAGTACAGCAGATTCCGCCAACCCCCGCTCTCTCTCTCTCTCTCAGCTGGTCACGATTGTGATGGAAACACAAGACAAAACCCACTGAGTGAAAACCCCTCCACCAGGCCTGCTCTCTCTGTCAGCCCCTCAATGGACCTCTTTTACACTATACCTCGACCTTTGTCTTGACTGCTTGGTGGACAATAGGAAGATTTTGCCTCTGTATGTCTATGTGCTCAGCATGGTACCGCTTAAGCCTTCCCGAGAAAGACTTCATTCACAGGAAAGCTGACAGGAGCTAATTCAATCTTCCTGGCTCTAAAAGATCCAGACCCTTTGACCCTTCCGAACATCGTTACCCCAATGCGATCTTGATTTGGATGGATTTTATTTTTGAGTGAATGGTCAAAAATAACCTTCTCTCAATGATGAAATAGTTCCTATATGGTTCCTTAGCTTTCCTCCATGCACGAGGAATTCCACTATATCCCTGCTGCTAATTCTCAAACTGAAAATATATTTTTGGGGAATTTTTGGAGAGGTCGTCCTATTGACCGAGGCGTGACATGCGTGAGCTGCATTTCCTGGTATGCGTTAAAGTTTGGAATGGAACCCGGGCTGACCCCTGGGAAACAATGCATGCTTTATTGGTCCCGGAGAGAAGGCTGGGGGTAGGAGGGGGTGAGAAAGGGGGCTAGGGTCCCCGGACTCAGGCTGGAGAGAGAGGGTGGAGTTCAAGATGAAGCAAAGCCTGGCTTTACAACTCTCCCACATGTCCCTTCCCTGGGATTTATCACCCCTGGCTGTCAAGAGAGGGGAAGGAGGAGGAGGAGGAGGAGGAGGAGGAGGAGGAGGAGGAGGGTGGGGGTGGGTCGGAACCGGAGGGGAACCAGGAGAAAAAGAGACAGTCGTGGACTGGACCTGGGCCTACCCTGTAGGCAGCAACCAGGGTGACTCGACACACTGAGCTCAAGTGTGTGAAGGAAGGTGTGAAGCAGGTGGCCATGCACTTGAAAGAGAGAGTGATAAATTTGACAAATAAGCAGCAGTGGGTGTGAATGAAGGAAACTAAGGAAACTACAGTCATTGTGTTTTCTCATTGAAGGAAGTCAGGCGTTTCACATAGGCTGGTCAAAAAAATATATGGTTTCAAGCTTTCGCTGAATTGCCTAATGTGCCAAGTAGGGCTGGCAAATGGCTAGTTTGGGAGAGGATCTACAGTATTATTGTTTTGATCTAAGACATACTTTGTAAAGAGTGAAATCTTTCACATTGCTGTCCATACTCCCGTTGAAACCCTTTCAACACCACTGCTGAGCTACTACTATAGCTCAACATCGTCGCTTCATGGGAGGGAAACAGTGCGTTAGCAAAGCGAGTGGTTAACATTTTCCCTTTTCAGATGTTCAAACGAAGTTGAGTTCCTGCCAGACTTAGTGTGAGAACTGTCATTCTGCTCAGCACAAAGGCTACATGACTGAACATTTTGCTTTAGATCTCAAGCTGTACCTGCAACTATGATCCTCCCCTAAACTCAGAAATGACAGCACAGCTGAATGTGCTCCTGTCTATTTTTTAATGTGAGTCAGTGTTAAAAGCCCCTGGAATGATATGATTTTTAAATGGACCCCGTGCTTGTAACATTTTTGTGTTTCACAATGGGTGAGCATACTGTTGTTTAGTATCATGTTCAAAACACCAAATAACTTTAGTTTGTTTTAAGGCAGCAAAGCAAAGAAAGGCCAATACAAATACTATATTTGTTTTTAAATGTTTTATAACTTAGCTGCGTTTTGTGTGGGTGGCAGAGTTACTAATCACCGTTACGTTTTAATTGAACTGAATGGTAAGAGACTTATTTGATAGCACATACATCCACCTCACCAGCTCCCTTTAAGACTGCAAGCCTAACCTCATTCCATTCAAACGGTAATCTTCCTGGGCGTCACAGGGCTTCCATTCCCTGTGCATTATATTTAGGAGAGGCTTTATCATATCCTATACATTCCTTCTTGTCCAATTATCTTTAGTAGCTGAACCCTGGATCTCGGAATCCCACTCCACTTTGCTTAGGGCTTACGGAGAGCCGAGAAGATGGCACCTCTCATCTCCGTCACAGGCTCCTAATGAGCTGGCTGCTAAATTACAGACACAGAGGAGCTTAGGCCCGGTCATTAGAATATGAAAGAAGGCTACACACTTAGAGTGCACTAGATTAATGGATTAGCCTCTGACTTGATTTGGAAGTTTGGTCATACAATCATTAATGGCTGCATAATGCACAGGATACCACTGGGCATTTTCACTATTGTTAGGCTCTTTCCAGACCATTTCCCCTGCCCCCCTCCCCTCTATATCCTGGTGAATGAGTCATTGCCCACCTACCATTGACAGATTTACTTTACTTGATTTACCCCAGTGAGGAGATTATGAAGCAGGGAAAAGGTCTGGCCAGTGTGAAGTGCAGGTTGCTGTGTTGCATAAGAGTCTTATATTAATCAGATAATCAGGTTAATCGTTGAGCTCAGAGGCTAACATTAATCAGTCTGTATGCCTCTGCGCCGCTCGCCTCTATCGATATACTCAAAGATTGGAATTTGCTACCAGTGCACCTGAACCATAGTGTCAATACTAGTAAAGATTTTTAGTTTTTCTGTATCCAAGTCCTCAATGGAAAAATCAGACCTGGCGTGGGTGTCGTAATACCTCTTCTGTTGGGATTAACAATTCTTCTGGAACTATTGATTAATTATACATTTTGTTGATTACTCTGTTATAAGCAATAAACGTTCCTGTGAAGAATGCCATAGGGTAAGAGACACAGAACAGCCATTAAATGAACCTTGATGAACAGAGAAACGGATGGCTGGCTGCTGCCTGTCAGCTGATATAATAATTAGGGAAGCGAGTGAGTGTTGTTTGGTCTCACACGTTAAAGCCTGTGTGCTGCTGGGCAAACCTTGATACAGATCAGCGGTCGGCCACATTCCTACCAGAGCCAGGCTTTGCAGAGCAGGTCTATTTACTGTAACCATGGCGTCAACCCCATCTGTTCTCTACTTTTATGAGGGGGGATGGTGTGGAGGGTGTGTGTGTGTGTGTGTGTTTGTGTTTGTGTGTGTGTGTGTGTGTGTTTGTGTGGATAAGGGTCGAGTAGCACACAGATACTATGGGCAGCACAGAATAGGGATAGGAAATATACCTGCATATTAAAAGCTTTATTGAGTAGCCCAAATGGATTAAATAAAAATAATAATAATAATAATGCATTATATTTATATAAGGATTTTCCAAACACAAAGCACTTTACATGAGAGGGGCACAAATGACAAAACACTGAAAACAATGATTAGGAACAGTTTTTAGGTACAGATTTTAATATTTGCTGTTCTACAAATTTAGAGGCTGTGGTGTTGATTTACAAAGTAGGTCATTTAGAGAATGAAGTTGAAAGAAAAGTGTTTTCTGTAAACATGTCTATAGTGCAAACAAAGACCCACACAGACACACCACTTTAGCTGGTTTATGTGTCGCCCTTGTGCTAATACAGCTGCTGTACGGGTTGCATCTTTGCTGTCAGCTGTGCCTTTATGTACATTATACATCACACTCTCACACAAGGTGGCGGGCTAACCTTAAACTACACTGTATCATTACTATTATATTTTTATATCAGTTTTTTGGCCACGCTTTGTTTGGGACATCCTGTTATTTAATATTCCCCTTGCTGTGAGCCCCTCCCTACGCCCATGGCCCTAAATATCCCCTCACACGTGTTACACATTACTGCCCCCACTTGTCCTCGTCTTTACTGCTTTTCACATTTTGAAATACCCAGCAAAAAAGCTGCCCCGTAGCCACTCTGCTAAAACGGGGTTAAAGCGGTCTCATTTTTTACTACAGTGTACTTTTCATTCACATCTGTCTCGTGAACACACAGTGCTTACTGTAGGATTTGCCATGGAAGCCAAGAGTTGATCTGATACTGTCACTTGACAGCAGGAAGGAAAGGAGAGCCAGTCAACAAATCACTTGTGTTACTTTATCCTGGCCCTTTCTCTCCTCAGACCTGCTGAATTAAACATACATGGTGCTGTCACTCTTTTGCGCAAGGCCTGCTCCTAGCATCTTGCTGGTTGCACTAAAAACTCGCCGCTTTCCAAATAATGTATGCAGCTTACATCAGGTTCTTTGGATATAGACTATTTGCAAGAGCTACTTAAATAAGGTTTAGCAAAATATAGATGAGTTAGGTCATAATGTGTGTCTTCAACCGTATCAGCATTCTGGGTCACTTATACACCACTAAGTATTAGTATCACACAACATACAAACTTACATAAATGTAAGTTCATGTACCTTTTGATCAATTTATTGGCTGCAGTGTCCCAAACGCTATTTGTTGTTGTACATACATGTAAGTTAATGCACTTTTGATCAATTCGTTGACTTCAGTGTACCAAAACCTCTTTGCTGTTGTACATACATGTAAGTTAATGCACTTTTTGATCAATTTGTTGACTTCGGTGTCCCAAAACCAATTTTTTTTGTCGTTGCTTGCAGATGATCCAGCTGACCAGCGGACGTGCCTCATCTGTGGAGACCGTGCCACAGGCCTGCACTATGGCATCATCTCCTGCGAGGGCTGCAAGGGCTTCTTCAAGCGCAGCATCTGCAACAAACGCGTGTACCGCTGCAGCCGCGACAAGAACTGCGAGATGTCGCGCAAGCAGCGCAACCGCTGCCAATACTGCCGCCTGCTCAAGTGTTTGCAGATGGGAATGAACCGCAAAGGTAGAGAGACTGAGCTATGAAGGATTTCAGTGTAGCAGTTATTTTAATGTATATATAAGGAAATACAAGATCCATACATGTTGTGTTCATCTCAACCCATTATTGTTGTTGTATAGTGCCCTCTGCTGGTCAGACAGTGTAAGTTTAGTTCCCTTATTAACTCTTAAATTTTTCTGATTACGTTCTGCCACTAGAGAGAGCTATACACCTGCATAAACCATTGTGTACCAGCTACACACATATTCGTACTTGAAATGAACAAAAAGACAAAAAGTTATTATACCAATGTTATGTACCTTCCACATATGTTTGATTTTAATGTTTGCAAAAACTTCTCATTGATTAAATGCATTGTTTTACAGCAATCAGAGAAGATGGGATGCCAGGAGGGAGAAACAAAAGCATTGGGCCTGTACAGGTACACAATATTTTATTGCTATATCAACTTTTCACATAAACGTAATTTTAATATGAATTTAAATAAGCACAAACTTATTCACCTTGAATATGTCCTTGAGAATGTGTCTGTACTCTCTTATGATGTGGGCCAGATTAATCTCCAATCACATTTTTGAATATGGTTTCAGAATAGTGGGCTGCTTCATGATATTGAATAGAGAAGGATTTTGAATCATGGAATGCTGATGTCTTTGAATGTGAAATAATTTAGACGTCAAGTTAAATGTAATTATTCTTATCCCAGGATTCCACAACTTTATTGATGAACCAAAAGCTTATATTATATTAATATCCTACAAATACAGCATGTGGACCAGCAAGTTGTTAGTGAAGAAATAATTAAAAACATTAACATGAAAAATAATAAAAATACAAATAGACTGCTCTAGACCAAGAGATCACAAATTCGTAAAAATGTGTGAGTGCAATAACCTTTTAAACCAAATTTTTTCTTAATTTATAAATATAGAAAAATGCTAATGCAGTTTTTAATAGATATTTATCAATGCTTTGATTGTTTCGCAGATCACCGATGAGGAGATTGAACGGATCATGTCGGGACAGGAGTTTAAGGAAGATGCTGGACTTCCAGAGCACACATGGGGCAACAATGGTGACAGTGACCACAGCTCCCCTAGCAACGGGGCCTCGGAGGGCAACCAACCGTCGCCCGCCTCCACTCTGTCATCAAAGTGAGTCCCTCGCCTCATATGCTGAGCCGACAGGCCCCATACACGGTGGAGTGAGTCAGACACGACTGTCAAACACCTCATGCCATCTCATACCTCGTTAATCTTGAGGTATTCATCAGTAGAAGAATGCCTGACTGCACTAGGCACTTTAGTGATAGCAACGCAACGAGAACACCTCACTATCTACTGAGCAGGCTGTGGAGACGAGCCCATTGTCTATCTATACTCACCAAGGTCAGATATAGTCTTTGTATTGTCGCGGTATGCATTTGAGTTTCTCTCTCTTGTAAACAATGCCTTATCTCTACAGCCATGCAGACTGGTTATCATTCCAATGTTAATAAATAGTTGTTGATAAAATCAAGTCTTACTAACCGGGATCACATATTATGATGTGTGGAATTTATCTGCAATGCAGACAGGAACGAGTAGTATTTAAAAAGTATTTGTTTGGGACCGCCAGAGGATTTGCACACCAGACATGCATGTTTTCCTAAGACAGCTGTTGAAGTGAAATGATTTTGACCTAAGCAATGTGTGCATGTGAGAGTCTCACCCGCTGGCCTGTCTTTCCAGTCGTTCTGTGGAGATGAACGGCTACACGGCTGCCCTCAGGGACCAGTACATCAACACCTCCATGTCCACTCCCTACCAGCTCCTCCCTCACCTCTTCACCTATGCTGCTCAATCAGGCCTGCTGGCCCCTCAGCCGCGCAGCCTCTATCCCCAGTCCAACCCCCTGGTCCTGCAGCTGGTGGCGGCCGAGGACCTGGCCCCCCTGGCCACCCCCATGCTGATAGAGGACGGGTGAGTTAGCCGACAAAGAAGCCTGTGGACCTAGTCCATATCAATGCAAAATGGCACCATTAATATCCCCCCCAAAAAAAAGTCTTTATATTATTACATGATTATTTTAATTTGTTATGAATCATTATCATGTCATTACATTGATCCACTCAGTTATTTTAGCACTCCAACGTCCCCTCATGGAAAATATCTCCATGCCAATGACTGATCACGAAATGGAAACACTAATACAACAATATCGAGCACTGATTGTTTGGTTACCCAAGATGGTTCCAGACACTCAATGACAATGAAGCTATGGCTACCTAGGGTGTGACCAAGGCTACAATAGTTTCTAATACCTTGATATGTTCACGTTATTGAAAGGTCAAGCTGCTGTGTGTGTGCTCGTGTGCTGCAGGTACAAGGTCACCCAGGTGGAGCTGTTTGCCCTGCTGTGTCGCCTGGCCGACGAGCTGCTGTTCCGCCAGATCTCCTGGATCAAGAAGCTGCCCTTCTTCTGCGAGCTGTCCATCGAGGACTACACCTGCCTGCTCAGCTCCACCTGGCAGGAGCTCATCCTGCTCTCCTGCCTCACCATCTACAACGCGCAGATCTTTGGCGACCTGGCCGACGTCACCGCCAAGTATACGCCCTCGGACGATGAGCTACAAGGGTGAGTGGCGGAGACACTCGCACACATCTCTTTATTGAGTAACCTTTAGGCCTGTTTTCTGCAGTATGGCAGGTACAGAGTCTCAGCAGTCTGCCATCGCAGAGGTGTGTGTTAGACTTCACAAGCACTGGCGTGCACAGCCAAATGAAAGCAATGTATGCATGTGGACTAGGTTTGGTGTATTTGCTTAAGCCAGAGTTACTCATATTACGTCTTCTGACCTCTTTACGCAGGAGCTATAAAACACTGGCATGGATCTCTTCCAGTGGTGTTTGAACTAAATGTTTCACTAAAGAGAGAGGGAGGGTATTAGGGGTTGATTTGTGCTTCCCTTCTGCAACAACACTCTCCTAGCCAGAGTGGGACATCCTCGCGTGTTCAATATCTCCAAAGAGTTTGCCACTTCTGCTATCACACTGGGCTCTATTGTTTTTGAGCGGAGGCCAGTTATCTGGTGCATGAAAGGGAGGCGTTCTCAGGACTGTGGCTAGCACTGTCTGGGCCATCATGAAATACACGTCTGTCCCAGATGGGCTAGCACTGTCTGGGGGGATTAGTCTCTGAGTAAATCAGACAGGAATTATCTGACCTCATGCCACCTCTCCCCCTCTCATTTCCCCAGATTTACGTCTAAATGTGGTTCCACTGGACATGTTGCCCTGTAGCTTAGCCATTCACAGAGCTGGCACCTGATTTACCAAGGCTCCACCACAGTGTGTTTGGCTTAAGCGCTTCAGACCCCAGAGTAGAAGAAAGACTAGAAATGAAGAATTATGTGCTGGAGTGTTCCTCAATCAGTATCTCTGCGTACCTCATTCTTAAAGCTACATCAGGAACGGATTGAGAGGAGGCGCATCTCAACTGATAACATGTTTTCATTTCCTGTTCTCGATGGATAACATGTAATCCACCCCTCTCTTGCCCTTTTTAGTTTGTTTGTTAAGAATATCTCGACTCCGTCAGACCTTCTGCTGTCTACATAATCCTTAGGAGCAGTCGCAGAGTGTTTTTATTTTTCGGGTTCCTTACATATGTGTGTTTTTTTCTTTTGAAATGTAAAAACTGGCTGAACGTTTAATTCCTCAGGTTCAGTGAGGATGGCATGGAGGTGATGGAGAGGTTGATATATCTGTTCCGTAAGTTCCACCAGTTGAAAGTCAGCAATGAGGAGTACGCCTGCATGAAAGCCATTAACTTCCTGAACCAAGGTACACACCGGCAACAACAACAACGACGGCGGCACACAACCAATACACAGTCACATAGAATGTCCCTTTGGAACGAATCCAAAAATGCTTCCTCCCCACGCAGACATCCGAGGCCTCACCAATGTGTCGCAGCTCGAGCAGCTCAACAAGCGCTATTGGTACGTGTGCCAGGACTACACCGAGTACAAGTTCCCCCACCAGCCCAAACGTTTCCCGGAGATCATGATGTGTCTGCCAGAGATTCGCTGCATTGCAGGTACGAAATTCAAGGGGACGTTATGCGAGCATGGAGTTGAATTTTGCTTTTAACATTATAACTGAATGGCTGGTGTCCAGTTAAGACACAGGGGAATGGTACCTACCCATCCCCTCTGTGACCTGTGAAATGTGTCTGTGTTCCAGGGAAGCTGGTGAATGTTCCTCTGGAGCAGCTTCCCCTCCTGTTCAAAGCCGTCTTGCACTCCTGCAAATCCAGCCTCAACAGCTACAGGAACGGCCCCGCCCCCTGTGTGCCTGTGGGAACCTCCCCTGGAAACTAGCCCCCCCCCCACCCCCCCACCCCCCACCCCCAGTCTCAGAACCAACCCTTACTCAGAGCTGGTCTGGGCAGGGGTTACAAGGGACTGGTCTCCCTTCCTGTGAATGTGACAAGCAGCTAGTTTTTTAAAGCTTTTTTTCTCTATATATTTATTACACGACAGAGCTGAATGTATGCTGATGTACACTGTGCACATGCTTCTGTACAAACACCAATGCACATTTGGATGCATTGGTCTTTGGAGTTTACAAGTGTGTATC
The DNA here is from genome assembly GCA_036023535.2 of Galaxias brevipinnis. Classification (NCBI taxonomy): domain Eukaryota; kingdom Metazoa; phylum Chordata; class Actinopteri; order Galaxiiformes; family Galaxiidae; genus Galaxias; species Galaxias brevipinnis. Next base: position 21,889 of record JAVQIZ010078969.1, read on the forward strand.
CAATTTTCTGAACGTGTTGGTGCTGCCATTTTTAGAGCTAGATTGTAAGAGATTTATTTTGTTCCGATGGGAGCTGATAGACACATGCTGTCGGGTGTTTTGAAACTACCTCAGGAAGATGTTGTTGCTATTTTCAGTTAGATTTTCTTTCTGCTGTTTAAAATGAAGAGTTGCCCAGTCTAAAATAAATCCCATCGGATGCTCTGAACACCTCAATCAGACACTGAATGTTTGCAGCACGGACATCAAACCTTTGCTGCTGTTTCAAAACCAAAGATATTCTTGCAGTTTTCCCCTGCAATCACAAAATGAATGTGCAGAATTTCACTACTCTCTGCATGGGATCTTAAGCATGTTGTGTAGAGGGTGGTCTAGTCATTCCAAACATTCGGATAGGTCGTAAATTTTTTGGCGTCTTCTTTTGAAAGAAGCATACGGGTATTTTCTACAATCATAGACTGGGGCACAAGAAATTTAGTGCAAGGGTAAGGGAGGATAGCTAGGTTTGTTGTAAGCTTTCTTGTTGTTTTGTCTAAAGTGTTATGCAAAGCTTTTCAAAGTCTCCCATTTTGATGGGTAAGGAGCTGATAGCTCAACAAAAAAAAATTCTAATCAATTAAGGACCAGGAAACAAAATGAATCAATCTGAGTTCCTGGATCTCATCCTAACGCTAAGACGGACATGCACATACAGCATGTAGCCAAGTCCCTAGCAGGCCCTCATTCTTCTCCGATAGCTCTCAGTGGCTTTGAGCGCCATGCCCTGGCATCCCCACACCCAGATCTGAGCTCCAGCACATGCTCAGTGGGTTCGTGGTTCTGCACAGTCAGGCTAGATTGGTTCATACTGGAACACACGTTGTGTCCTGAGGGGTGGATTCACTCTGCTCAAGTCAAAGTCATTTTTAGATACTGCCACGGCTGATAAGAGATCTCAAGCTTGTTTGTCTAATCCTATTGGGGAGGGTCTGCGATTCTGGACTGAGTTTTATGGATTTGAGACGATAACCAGCTTGCACATCAGCTGACACATTTATGCACATAGTTTAGAGGAAGCCCCACATAGAAATTGGTCTTTATTTTTTTGAAGTATGAAATGATCATTTCAACCAATTAAAGTGTCTTTTTTAAACAATTCCCCAAGATTAAACGGCTTCACACATTCATCGGTTTGAAATGCAGGAAAATATGCATTCTTTTCAACGGCGGACTTTTCTCTTTTTTTTTTTGCACACTGTGGTGCGTTTTCTTTTTGTCCATGACCTTGGAAAGGTGCCCACCAAGGGTGCTCCTCTCTCACAGGCCCCTGTGGACCTGAAACTGAACAGGGTAAAGTGAGTTGTTATGTATTGCGTTCAGGAGGTACACGGTGATAATGTGGCTGTACCTGTAGTATTTGTAGATGTAGACTTCTGGACATTGTAGGTCCTTTTTTTAGAAAGTGTTTTTTCTTTATATTTTGACTTTAGCTTTTTTTTTTTTTGCTCGTTGTCATTGGAATCAGTATGAAGGTCTTAGTTCAAGAGTGTGTGATGTGGGCTACTGCTCTGACGAGGCTTTTTTTGGTCTCCTTTCTATACTTGACCATTGCAGAATAACGTTAGGGTAGTATTATCTTCTATGCCCAGTGTGTCACTCTTAATACCTTCACTAATAAAGTCTTCTTTTTCATTAGTTTCAGTTAACCTCATTGTCACATTTATGTTTTATACATTTTCATGTTATACATTAGTAATTGTGGATGTTCCTTTTTTTGTATTCATACTAGTTTTGTTTTGGATTTGGAGTGAAAATATCCCTGTATCAATTTTTGCAATGGCTTTTTGGACCTTATTGGAATAACTCAGTCCCTAGACCATGAAAGTGCTTCACGATTGATAACCAAAAAACTGTCACTGAGTTGTTTTGCTGCCGTGAATTATTGAATTTGAATTAGAAGGTTTGGCTGGATATGGAAAGCCATTTCCACAATTGTTTGAATTTTATTTACTTTAATTTTCCAATTCTATCTTCCAATCGCATTTAGGATAGAACCATACCTTCTCGTAAGCGTCTGCCTCATTATGCAAACATGATTATGGTGATTCTGCTGGTGCAGGGGCCAAGGCTGTGCAAAAGAGATTATGATTGTTTTATCTTTCACCTGTGAGTATATCATGCAACTCAGAGGTGTGAAAATCTTGGGAAGCAGCTTCTGGACTGGGCTGAAAACACATAGCAACCCTAATCTCAGGGATCAGTACTTCTTAGGGGATATGTTGGACAGCCCAGTCCAAGCCCCATCCCGGTTTGAATGATCTACCGCACCATGTTGAATGAGATACCCGTAGCGGTGTTTCTGTTACTTTACATTCATCACACCACTACCTAATTGCTACCATTCAGGAGTTTTTAATATACTACACTATGTTTACGACGCTCATGTTTTGAAATACATTTGTTAAAGCATTGCTTTTTTTCATTTTTGAGAATGTGTTTCACAGACTATGGGTATGTCATTGCAATTTAATTACTGAAACTACCTCTTTTTATTTCATAATTTTGCTTACTGTCATATAGGATTTTTTTTTCTAGATCTAATTTATTGGTTTCATGACGCCATTGTTCGTTTTCTTGGTGTCTCTTATTTCTATCAGTGACCTCTCATTGATTTTGTTGATTACATGCTGCCTCAATTTCCAAGCTACCTCAGGTCAAGCTGCTGTCTCCTCCTTTGAGAAGAATATTGGGACCACTTTGTCAGTTTACATGTACCTTTATTTGACTGAGCTATTCACAATATTAGCAGTTGCATGACATAGTTTCAGTATTATTATGCTGTTGTGAATTTCAAGAACTCTCTTCTCTTGTACTCTGTCGAGTTATTGTGAATTAAACACCAAATAATTTAACTGGTCATTTAAATATATTAATTATGTACTTCAATGTCACAAAGGTTTAACTCTACAGTTTTCCTTAGCCAGTTGTTGTTGACTTACATGTGTTGAAATTTCATATGGCAGATAAGGTTTCATTAATAATTAGTGTGTTGTGAGTCAGTGTTTGCAGTTTACACTTTAATCATCACATCATAATACACCAGTATATTGTCTTTGCTTAAAACTGTGGTCCATTGACCATCATATGAAAGTGTTATTGTGGAGTGTTTAAGAGTGGTTTCAGTTACCAGTGTCAAATTTGTAAATGCTGCTTGTCATAGATTGTGGTTCTGGTCCAAATGGCCAATTCCTGTGGTTCACACGCATTGTCCTCACCTAAATTCCAACTGTAACACTGTACTTTTGATAGCTAAATAGGTGCAGTGTATGAGGCTTCCTTGAGCACAAGTTACAGCATGGCACATCTCAGGAAAAATAACATGCATATTACAGTTTCTTCAACTTCTGACCTGCTTTGCCCTCAACCCATCTTATCTGTTCTTGTTACTTTAACTACCTGTGAAGAATGTGATCCATACGTGTTTAAAAGCATGTTTTTAATGTTTTAGGACTTGAAACCAAATAAATGTGAACGTTATGCAACTGTACGTTTAAAGTCATTGGGTTTGTTTTTTGATTTGATAAAGGAGCGGACCGTAAACAGGGACAGGACAACTTGTTTGATGGTTGTTGGATTGCACTGGGCTTATCAAAATATGTAGATCTAGGGTCATTAGAGGGATTGCTGTTTTTGGAGACAGGCCACTCAGCAGATTTTTGGAAGTGTCTAATCTATCTGTCCCTGACCCAACTCCGAGCCCTCTGCCTAATGTGTTTTGCAAACTGAAAAGCCCTATCATTCACGCACATGCAAAAACAAAGTGTCCCAGCCCATTCATTTAGAGTGATCTGTATCAAGATGACCTTATCTCTGATGTATACAGTATATTTATATATTTTTTAAAATCTGCATGGACAAATGAAACCAACGATTTTTTATGACAGTAAAACATGTTTAATTGTTGTAAATCCGAATATATTGATGAATGATACGCGACTGTTTACCATCCGTAGATTAGACTACAAATTTTGGCTATGATAGAAGAAAGTGTATTCAAAGTATTTTAGCTGGATGAACCTTTATTATTATTTTATAATTTTCATTATTAGGGATTACATTGATTGGAGACCAGATAAGCTTTTTCTGTTGCCATCAGATAGATGCACATATCTTACTTATAGTCATGCCTTAGGAAGTGCTAAGTAAACTTTCTGGCTACTCAGGGACATACAGATCCAGTCAAATGTTTGGACACACTTTCCCATTCACTTGTATGTGAAAGTGCGTCCTAACATTTGACTGGTACTGTAGGCTGTGGCTAACGTGTTATTAAAGTGACGAGGAAGCATGACAATATACTCAATACTCATGCAAGGTTATGCTTGAAATCATCTTTGAGAAATATTCCCATTAATTGTGTGATACACTGAGTGCATGCTCACACACACACACACACGCAGATGGAGGTTATCAGGAGGTTGGCTTGGGTCTGATGGTTGTCAGCGGGGCTGCTGCTTGCATCATGTTTGTTGACCTGCATGGTAACTAGCAGACCACAGGTCTAGCGGGCACCCACTTATCTCTTCAAGGCTGATGGAGGGGCTTTTGACAGGCTGTTCTAACACCAAGCCGTGTGCCCTGAGAGGAACCTCCCCCTCAGTGACCTCCACGCCGGGCAACTCAAGGCTTTGGATCCCCCCGAGGAGAAGCACACAAGCCTGGTATGGGGACAGCCAGTACTGTCATGTAGATGAGAGGATAAACCATGGAGATCAAGCTCAGGTTTTCATCCAGCAGCCCCAGCCCAGATTCCTGTCTTTAGGAGGGAAGAGATGTGGATTGCCAAGTGGGAAGGCTTGTTTCTCAGCTGTGGATGCGGGGGTCTGTGTTGGCAGGCCGCGGCGGAAGCCTTTCTTTGGTGATGCCCCCCTCAGAGGTTCAGAGAGGACCTTATCAAAGCCAAGAGTCAAACATCCTCTCTGTCGGTGATAAAAACTGACTTTGAATCAACAATGATAAAGTGTAGACCCTCACACAAATGAAGGATTGCTGCTTTTAGTGAGATCCCATGGCAAAACCTAGTTTGATTGACATTTTTCAGTACACCTTTAAACAGAATTCATGTGATTTTAATGTTATTGCAGACATAAATCTATATTTCACAATTGCAAATCTTTGCTCAAAATAGCAATAACATTATAGCATATTTATCATAAGTAATACTATAATGCTGCACTTTAATTGAATGTCTTGCTATCAATATGAAGTGAATTCGTATATTACAAAGCTGCCAAACCAGAATTACTGCCTACTGTATCTACGTCACCTAGAAAACATGTCAAGGATAGAGTTGACCCCAATCCAGAGCTTCCTGATGCAGTGCCACATCTGCGAGGGAAACACAGGAAACAGGGTTGTGGTGAGCAAAAATAACCGATGGATTCAGACCGACTGGGGAGTGGAAAATAAGAGATCCAGAAGGAGAGATGTAGCTTTAGGAGCACGGAGGAAATGGCAGAGGCATCAGAGAAATGCTGGGGAACAAGGTTAGCTCTCTGGAAGTGTCTCAGTTGGCAACGGGAGAGGAATGATGCGGTTGTTATCGCCATTTAGTTTGGAGTGCGTCGGGGTCAAGGGGAACAAGATGAGAGGGCTAGTCGAAAGGAGGGGGAGACTGGAGAGGGAAGGAAGATGGGGAGGACCACACCTGGTGATGGCACGCTTTGGAAGCGTGGCAGAAAGGACACACTCCCCTCATGGGCCAAAAAGCCAAGATGATAGTGATATAGACTTGGACACTCAAGGCTGCTGTGCTTGTGAGCTCCTCTAGTGGTTCAAACTATTATAAGAAGCTCTTTATTGGGGATTACGTTGTTCATCAGAATGTCGAGAGATCGTTATTTTCCAGTACTTTACATAATCTTTCTACATACTGAAAAGAGTCATGTTGCCCCCCACTGTGTTTAATACCAAGAGGGCATAGTTGTTGCATCTGGATTCATATTTCTGGTTACACAGAATTCAACAGTGATGTTCTACCTGCTATTTTATAATGTACACCTAAGTACAGCTGCTAAACCTTGAAGAATCATGGGATTCGGGCAATAACCTTCCTTTAAGATTTGCTGGTGTCTAAATGATAAGACACATTTTTTAATACTGTGCTCATAAATGACGGCAGCATTTTAAAAACAAATTCGTAGTGATATGCCCACTATTTTCAGGGTCAGGCAATGAAATGGAAAGAAAACATAAGGCAGTATGTTTCACATTTTCTCTTGTCTTTATAAAAAATTGGCAAAATCGATTGAGGATTTTGAGATCCTGCCTACAAATTCTGGGAGGGGAGTATTGGTCAAGGACAATTTGAAGGAGGTCTGGCTGCTCATACTGTAATATCTGAACTGTAAGTCGTCGGACATGTTTTTTTTTTACGTGTAATAGACAAGGTCTGTTTAGAAGTCAATTATGCTTATGTAATTTAGTCAACACACACTGCAACATTAGGTTATACTCCATACACTACTACACTACTCTACACACTACTTTTATTTCTATAAGATATAGTCTGTGCATTCAGATCTTTGACCACAAACCAGTCATACAATACTATACCATCTAATTACTTTGTAGGGTTTAATATTGCTGACAATGGTGACCAAACCATTTTGACAGCAATGTGAAATCATGCTCATATGTGAAATGGCTTGTAAAAAATAGGGCAAAAAAGCCTGGAGTGATTAATTATTATTCCGGACAGGGTTATAATTGGATGCATGGCTGCAATTGAATTTAACCTTGTGTGAGTCTATTTATTTCTCTATTGTGGTTGAACACTCAACTGCAGGAACCAGTCAGGGGCAGACATTGTGGTGAATTGTCATCCACCTCAGAGTCCAGTATAACCACAGCATGCATTAGGGATTTTGTGGTTCAAGTGAAAGTTCTTTCCACTACTGTAGAAATGATATATAAAGTGTGTACATATTGATAAAACAATAGCTTTTTTCTTGCTAGCTATATAGGATTGCAAAACTATGCCTCCTGAACATCACTATACCTCAGTGTGAGGTAAATCATGAATGGTGACAGCTCATAAACTAAACCAGCAGAGGGCACAGATCTATCAGATCCACCGTTTCCCCCACGTCACCTATGTCATTCAGCGTCAGTGTTTTTCTATTCCCTCTGTCTCTGTCCCTGTAACTGTGCCCCTCTCATGTGATGTACTTTGCGTTTTTAAAAGCACTATAAAATGTAAGACATATTTCAGTTTTTATTTTCTCCATTATTTGACCAAATTGTCCTCCTGTTGCATGCAATTTCTACTTCACTAAAAAGTGCTATTCCACTTAGCATGAGGGTTTGGTTATCTTTGACCTTGTGGGATGACACAAAAGCAAA
>JAVQIZ010078989.1:0-12673 GCA_036023535.2 Galaxias brevipinnis
GAGAGACTCTGACCCTGAGGGAGAGAGAGAGAGAGAGACAGAGAGAGAGAGAGAGAGAGAGATGCTTCAAAATAATTTGTGTTTTTAGGGTTAGGTTCCTTCAGTTGAGATTGAGAACAGAGAGAGAGGACAGGGGGGGGGGGGGTACCAATAGGGGGTGATAAGGTTGACCAGATGGAGGGAAGGAAGGAGGGAGGGATGGAGGGAGGGTAGTCGGTAGACAGACACTGGGAAGAAGGCGAGATGGAAGGAGGGAAAACAGGAGGGAGGGAGGCAAAAAAAGCATGGAAGGAAATAGAGGATGAGAGCGCTGGTGACTGTTCACCTTCCTATCAGCTAACACAGAGAGAGAGAGAGAGAGAGAGAGAGAGAGAGACAGAGACAGAGACAGAGAGAGACAGAGAGAGAGAGAGAGAGACAGAGAGAGAGAGACAGAGTGTTAGGACCCTCCGACGGTATTAGGTCTAGGGTGAGGTAGGGTCTAACACTGCCCAGGGTGAAGGGTGTAGCGGAGGATGCGGTGCAATACAAGAGACAAACCAAAAGCGGTATTCAGTAGTAATGGGATTTATTTACAATATCACACAGTCAAGAGGACACGAACGGTGCCAAAGGAAAGAAAAGAGCAAAACAACTAAAACTGCCTAACCAGGTCTTACAAACATAAACACAGGAGGTGGCACCGTCCCTAAACTAATGATCTAATACACAATCTAATACACCACGTGATGCAAAGATGAATGCCCACGGGCGTCTTACCTATATCCTCCTGCTCCGGTGGGAGATAAAAGGAGTGATAACCAAAACGCTGTACAGTGTACAGGAATACAAACAGGGTGTAGTTAACAAAAATGTAGGCCTAGTGGGGGAAACGGTGAAACAGAAAACGACTCGTTCTTAACGAGGAAATGGCGCTCTAATTACAGGAATTCTTAACACAATAACAACACTCAGAACTAGTTTAACAGCCAAACGAACACAGATCACGCACTTCACACTTTCAACCACAACTCGTGACAGCCAAACACCAAGTACACCAATCTCTCCGTAAGCCAATGTCTCCCCAAGCCTGTGTATGGCGGCAGATTTAAATAGAGACGGACAGAGGCGGGATTGGGCCGGCAGCTGGTGCAAAACTGACGACTGGAGGAAGACAACCAATAGGGAACGGTCACCTGTATAGGGAAGGATAGTGAAGGGAGAACAAACAAACCAAATACACAATACATACGGACAAATACACAATACATACAGACAAATACACAATACATACAGACAAATACACAATACATACAGACAAATACACAATACATACGGACAAATACACAAAACATACAGACAAATACACAATCCATACGGACAAATACACAATACATACCGACAAATACACAATACATACTGACAAATACACAATACATACGGACAAATACAACTAAATCACCATCTGTAACATAGAGAGAGAGAGAGAGAGAGAGAGAGACAGAGAGAGAGAGACAGAGAGAGAGAGAGAGAGAGAGAGAGAGAGAGAAAGGCGTGACCCTTGCTCTTCATTACCAGAACGACCGGCTGACATCTCTCCTCCTCTCTCCCCTGACATTGTCAATAGTCTGCCCTCCATCACTCTCTCAGTCCCTCCCTCTTTTTCTTTATTTTCTCCCTTCTTTCCTCTCAGTCATTCAGTATAATTCCCACACACACGCACGCACACACACACACTCGCCACTGGCTAATCAAACCCCTCGAATAACTCTCTCCGTTTCATTCATTTGCTTTCTTACGTTCATTCCTTCATCCCTCCTTCCTTCCTTCCTTCCTTGCTCTCCCTCCGCCCTCGTTCCTCTCAAGGTCATCCCCTCCACTCCTCCCCTTCCCCCTCCCCCTCTCCCCCTCTGTCTCCCTGTCGTCTCTATTAAAGCTCCTCTTAATTGGCGGGGGGGGGAGGGGGGTTAGTGTCTGGAGGGCGGTCATGGATCGATGGGGGCTGTAACAATAATCACCTCCGTACCCCCACGCTCCAGTACCCCGCGATCACACACACACACACACACACACACGTACAAACACGGAGCGAAGTCGCTCCTGAATACAGATGCGAAGCGATGTGGAGCAATCAAACACTCACCACGCTCCCTTCCCGCATATTAAAACGTGTGTGTATGTGTGTGTGTGTCTCTCTCCCGCTAGTATGACCATTCAGTGTTAGGCATGACAGGTGAAGATGTGTGCATGTGAACAGATATCTGAGTCCATGGATATAGGGGACTCTACTGTGTGTGTGTGTGTGTGTGTGTGTGTGTGTGTGTGGGTGTGTGTGTGTGTGTGTGTGTGTATTACAGTAATGAGGTCAAGAGAGATATATCTCAGTCTATAGAGGTAAGGGACTGTGTTGTTCGTCATGAGATAATACCGATTCAGTCTCTCCACATGCACACACACACACCTCCCACCCTTCAGAACTCACTGACCTCTTAGGTGAGGGACGTGGTTGTGTGTGTGTGTGTGTGTGAAGCAGAAATGCCCCAAAGCCATGCCAAAAGCAGAACAGATGTAGGCCAAAGTAGGGTAAATATTGGAGGGTTGTGTGTGTGTGTGTGTGTGTGTCTGTGTCTGTGTCTGTGTGTGTGTGTGTGTGTGTGTGTGTGTGTGTGTGTGTGTGTGGCTGTGTCTGTGTCTGTGTCATGACTGGGTTATGTTCTTCTAAATGTGTGTTTATGTTTACAAGTTCTAAACGTACAATTACAACTTTGGAACCAGTGTACGTTTTCTCTTCTCGGTCGCGTTCCCATCCGTACATGTGTAACACCCCTCTCTCACACACCCTTCACACACACACACACACACACACACACACACACAGTGTCAGCGCCGCGGTAACAATGGGATCCGCTCCCGCAGTGTAAGAGGTGAGTGGGAGGCGAGGGGCGGCGCCAGGGTGAGCTCCTAAATTCAATGTAAGCTGACAACTCTCCCACGGACTGTCACCGGGCTCACCCGCCCCAAAACAGCGTGTGTGTGTGTGTGTGTGTGTGTGTGTGTGTGTGTGTGTGTGTGAGGGTGTGTGTGTGTGCGTGTGTGTGAGCATGTTTAGTGGGCTTGGCTAGTACTTGTCAAACATAGCTATCTCATAAGCCTACTAATATTTACATCTTCTACAGTTGCTTGTTTTCCTGCCTTCCTGTTCTCATTCATGAACTACGTCTCCCAGCTGGGTGCTCTCTATGAGCTCCATCAAACCGGGGGTAGAATGTTCTACCAAATTGTTCACACACTCCTAACAGAAAGCAGCTTGGATGGGTTTACTGAAGGACATATGGTGGACATGGCGGACGAGGTCACAACCACAAGCAAATACTCAGGAAACTGTCCTCAGCCATCAATCATCACCCATTTGATCACTTATCTATCTCTGTGAGTCACAGAGCGGGGTTTTCCCCCGGGGCATGTGACTACTCCTGATTGCCTTTAAAGTTGAGAGGCGGGGATGAGTAAAGAGGGCGGGGGGGGGACTAGGCTAGGGGGTCTCTGCTGGTCTCTCTTCATTGTGTGCCCTGCAGCTCCAATGTCCTGGTTGAAACAATGGCAGCCTGTTGACACAATCAGCCAGGAGTGGAGATCAGCCACAAGGAGAGACAAGGCCTGTTTCATCCCTCAACAGATAACCACACGGAGCGTTTTTATTGAGACATATCCTCTATGTGACACGCACACACACACACACGCACGCACACACACACGCACGCACGCACGCACGCACGCACGCACGCACGCACGCACACACACACAAAGCAGAAGCTTAGCAGGCGACTCATGAACGGTCCTAAAGTGATTGTCTCCGGGTGACATCCCCAACTGGGTAACACAACTGTGCTGCAATGACATTGATTAAGAGAGTTCATCCTTGTCCTTCTAATTCTCTCCCACCACTCCCTCCCTCTCTCTCTCTTCCCAGACCAACTTGTCCCCCTTCCCTCTCCCGGTCTCTGACAATTACAGCTAAGTGGCTGGCTGGCTGGTGGATGATTTACAGAGCATTAGAGAACTGCTGTTCCACACTTAGGGCAAGCAAATCTCACCCTCTCTTCACTTTCTTACATGTACTGTGGCAAAATATCCCCTGTGTGTATTGCGTATGAATGTGTGTGGGTGTGCGCGCGCACGTGTGTGTGTGTGTGTGTGTGTGTGTGTGTGTGCTAAAGACGCAAGTCAGCAGATGCTGAGCTGCCGTACTTCAAACCCAGAGTATGACACACTGACGGACTGCTGACTGTTGGACTTAACCCCGCCACAGTGCAATACATGACAACACAGCAAAACACATCAACCACATGTCATCAACACATACTTATCGTTTGGTTAACATTTCCTCAGAGTCAGATACTCAGATACTCTCCCCGCCAATCAAAAATAACACTTTGGTCTAGAGATTCTGAGAAGAATGTGTCTATGTGTCTATCAATGTATTGTGGTCAACGATGAACTGGTCACGACTTTGTATTTTATCAGTTTAAAAGTTTAAACCCCATGCGGGGATCTGATTGTGGATCAGTAACTGCCGAGGGTGCAGTGAGGAGGTCTGTCTTCTGGAGGGGCATGGCGGAGGTTCTGAGAGTTGGGACGGGATCCAGGGACCCAGACAGACGCTGTGATTTAGGAGGCACTAGGAATCTGGACCATGCACGCTTGGCTGCTCTGAGCCTGGAAAACAAAGGCTTGCTTCAGTACAGAAACCCAGAGAAGTGTGTGTGGGGGGTGTGGGGGTGGTGGTGGTGGGGGGGTTAACGGCTGCTAATGCAGAGGGAGATAAGGGGGAAGGGGGAGGAGGAGGGGGTTGAGTGGGGGCTAATGCACCAGGGTCAGTGGGTCACATTCTCTCATGGTATCGGATGACATCACCAGGCACAGAGGAGCGAGGAGGGAGGTGTTGAGGGGAGGCAGGGCTGACGCAAGTCAAAGCAGCTCCCTGCAATGACAGATGAAGGGGGGCTTTTATGGCATGGGAGGCAGTGTGTGTGTGTGAGCAAAACATGTTTTAGTGTGTGAGCACGTGTGTGTGTGTGTGTGTGTGTGTGTGTGTGTGTGTGTGTGTGTGCAGACCATCTGAGAAAGAGAGGTCAGGACAAAGACAGCAGTACAGCCGGCGTGGGGCAGCGGCCTGAGACTAAACATAAACCAGTGGGAAGACCAGGACAAGCAAACACCTCTCCATCACCACGGGCTGCAGGGCCACACAACAGGGCTGCTCCCCGTGTCCCCACCGCCGTCCAGCTCCGCACGCTCGCCTCGCTAGCCCTCCTCCTCCTCCTCCTCCTCCTCCTCCCCGTGTTTGTTTGTGTGGGTGTGGCCGTCTTTGTGCGTTGCCTTGTGTGGCCATGTGTCTGCGTGTGGGCCCCCCGTCTACCTACAAACAAGGACAGGCAGAGCTGTATATTTGCACACTGAAGTCCGACTTCTGGTGGGAGCTCCAGAAGAGGTGAGAGGAGGTGGCGAGTGGGCGAGAGGAGTTTCAGGAGGAAAGGAGAGGAGAGGAGAGGAGAGGAGAGGAGAGAAGGGTAAGAGGGGGGAACATTCATTACGACAGGGGCCTCTATAGGACACTTGAGAAGAGGGGAAAGCAGAGTGATGAGGTGAATGGTTCCTGAGGGGGTAGTCGAGGCATGGTCCAGCCAGAGATAGTGTACTTTAGGTGGGTGTGCTGGATGTGGTGGGGGGCATGGAGATCAATGGAGAGATGAGGGTTTGAGGATGTCTGCTACTCACGTACACTCACAAAACTTGGTCTAGGCCGTACACACACATGCACATGAGTGCACACGCACACACATTCACACACATGCACATGAGTGCACACGCACACACATTCACACACATGCAAGAATGCATGCACACATACCCAGACACACAGACAACCTCAACTGACCCAACTATCTTTCCTGCCAAGCGTATCCTGACCTCCACCCTCCTCCCCCGTCCCATCATTCAGTCTCTTCCCTAGTATCCCCCCCCCCCCCCCTACCTTTGTCTACTCTCACTCTCCCTGACTCAGCACAGCCCCGCCAGGGTCTTAACCAAATCACTGCTCTCCCCTGGACGTGGCACAGCCTTTCATTAGGATAAAAGCCCTGGAACGCACACACACACACACACACACACACACACACACACACACGCTCCCTCTCACACACACATATGAGAACAGAGAGCATGGACACAGATGGATGCAGTTTGGACTCCAGCCACAGGGACTAAACATGTCCCCTAAAGATCCACAGAAGTCTCTGCCTCTATATTTCTTTCTATTTCTCGCCCTCTCTTCACTCTTAGATGAAGTGATTCGACGTGAATGACAACTGAGACAAGGCTTTTGTAGAAAGTAATACATCTTGTGGAAGCTAGGACGAATTAAAAAGCGTATGGTATACTGCAGAACCACACAAGGGTAATATCATTATTGCTCCCTACTTAAACTTTAAAATAGAACCATCTTTTTTTGGTGTCTCTATAGGCCAAAAACAATGGGAATTTGATAAAAAGTGCTCAAATTCCAGGGTAGAGTGTGACGATATGGGCAATAAGGGAAGAAGGGAGGCTTAAGAAGCCAGCATTGTGGCGAATGGGCGGGAGAAGATGGCTGGCAGAGAGTGCAGAGCCAGGGCAGAGAGGGTGTGTGTGTGTGTGTGTGTGTGTGTGCGCGTGTGCGTGTGTGTGTGTGTGAGCGTGTGTAGGCCGGTGGGGTCGGGGGGTGGGTGGGTGGTTGTCCAGGGTCAACGTAGGCATGTTCTCTGGCTCCGCTCCAGATTCTGCCACTGTTCTCTAAATCTGATTAGCATTGGGTGCCCTCTTCCTCACACGGACCCACTGAGACACGGCAGGGTGGGGTGGGGGTGGGGAACCCCGCTGGAAATGGATCGCTCAGAGCAGAAGAGGGAATACAGGAGAGCTGGAAGGAGTCGTGGAAAGAGTTACAGTGTACAGAATTGCTTAAATCTCCCAAACTGTTCTGATTATGGAGTTTTAGAAACGTAACACACTTGAAAACCAACCTAAACACCAAATAATGTTTAACTCAAGCTGTCTGTGTTGATATTTGCACGATCGGTTTCCCTGGATCAATACTTAATCTATGACACAAAGTAATTTATGGGAGTGCTTCTTTTGTAGTTTCATGCTTTTGCAATGCCCTTTTAGGAAATGTTTTTTCGCTATTGGCCTCTTGTAACATTTGGACATGCTCAATAACAGTTTCGTGAGCATCCGGGTCGAACAAACTGTTGGTAATTTACCAGAAGACTGACACAGACAAAACAAGAACGTTTCACATTTCAACAATGGTTACCACATGGGAAATGTGAAAGAGAAATAACCTCTTCCTCCTGTAAACTTCCTATGAGATAGATCAGCTTAAACGCCTTAAAGAGTCCACCTATCTGTTCCAAACCTAACACACACACACACACACACACACACACACACAACAGAAGTGCAACTGATGCTAATCACTACTCCAGAAAGTAATCTAACCTTCTGACCACCTGGAGAGGGAGGACTGGGGGCAATTCCCCTGAGGACACTGTCACTCAGACACAGCGGAGTCTTTGAGTGTGTGCATAACTGAAAGAGCATACACTATACGATTCAGGGAACTCTTACAACTGCACTTACTCCACAACCCCAATTATATTTCTCGTATTATCGTGCACATTTTTTATTTAACAATAAATGTTAGCAGTTAACAACGCCCACTGAGCCCCTCAGCTACTGGCTTAGAACAAGTTCCAAGTGTGTCATTGTCTCCAGTATGGCAATACTGCTAACTCATCTCCTCCAGTCTGTCATCACTCTGCCCCATTACAGCTGGAGCACAAAGGCTCAACCCCTCTTCCTCTCCTGTCACCCTGCCATTGTAACCAGGCGGCAAAAGCTCCAACGTTCGACAGGAAGTCTCCCTGAGACGCGACAGCCTCGCTTCCTGTTTGCCCACCGCACACATATCAGGTGTCACCCTTCCATTCTCCATCTAAAATCCCCCCTTTTATCCCTTCATTCATCCATCCGCCCCCTCTCCATCCCTGCAGGGGAACTGACCCTGATCCATGGGACAGTGGGATACATCTGGTCAACCATATGGGCTTACATACACATATCATATGGAGCTTTTGGGACTATATGGGATATTACAGAGCAGATATTACAGAGCAGTATAGACTCACTCGTTTCTCTCAAGATGTAGCTTCAACTGCTGTCCCTCAGCTGTGATGAGGACCTCCATCTCAGAGGGCAGTTGTTTAGGAGCCTAACACACAGAAATATCAAACGTCTGCATTATCCATTGACTTTTAACACAGCAATAACACACA
Source organism: Galaxias brevipinnis (assembly GCA_036023535.2). Classification (NCBI taxonomy): domain Eukaryota; kingdom Metazoa; phylum Chordata; class Actinopteri; order Galaxiiformes; family Galaxiidae; genus Galaxias; species Galaxias brevipinnis. The sequence continues at coordinate 8,355 of JAVQIZ010078989.1, forward strand.
TTCATCACACAAAAATATCATTTTTTATGTAAATTTTTTTTGACGTTTGTGCAGTTTGATTTGTTAGGTAATTTCCTGTTGCGTTTTGTGGAAAAAATCTGAAAGAAAATAATACTTTTAAGCGGACCAAATTAAGATCTCACCTGTCCTGTGTCAGAGGACCTCTTGTGTCTGTCAAGGCTAAGCCATCTGGGATAGGTAATCTCATAGCTCTCGATTCTATCTAGACTGCTACTTTGTAAACTCTGTCTAGACAAATCTGAATGGGAAAAAAACATAAGCAAAACAATCATATAAAACAAAAGATTAGTTAGTTTGATTGGAAGGTAATTTAATTTAATAAAATAAACGATATTTAAAATATTATTTGGCAAAGGGAAAAATTGCATTAACAAAACATATTATTCCAAGCATATTACCGCAGACATTTTGTTAGATCTGCTATAATGCCTTTTTATTTAAACGGCCTACTTGCTGTACATTGTAAACGTAATAACATGAGTAAAATACTGAATCCATGCAAGAAAGCATATTTATATGCTGTGCATACTAGCACAAAATATGGATAGGAACATGCCATCTTTATGTTCTAGGCAATAAATAAACCAACTCACCATAAGAACCGCTGGCAGTAGATAACGTACACTGTAGAAAAACTATAAAATACAGACACAGATTTGTCTGTAAATTAGTAAAACATATATGAAAGCATTTTGGACGTGTTCCAGCACGCATTCTAAAATGACTGGCCACTACTAAATATGCAAAGTGTCACAGTAATGTGCTGAACCTGGGCATTCAACTCGACCGGACAAATCCCTGTATAGGCAAGAGGCGCTGGTCTATATTTCCGATGACATCGCGCTCCCTCTCAGTAGGATTTTTGTACAGACCGTTAGAGCGCATCTCTTTCCTTCAATAACCCCTCCCCTTCGATAACGCAACGAAAACACTGGCCATAACCAGAGTAGTGATACAAGGAGACCAATCTACGCGACCGTATCCGGGCAATTTCATTAGCCATCGTGTCCTGCTTCCAGTTTATACAAAGTCTGCACATGTACAGGTAAACCACCCCGGGGATTGGAATCCTTGTCTTGAAGCCCAATAATTAAACTGTTTTATATAAAAATATATATTTTTTAACAACACAGTTTAGACTAACACGGACAGGTGGTTTCTGGGCAGACAGGCACCACATCTCAAGGTATAGCCCTTTATTCAAAAAGCCCAAACATATGGCAATTAATGTAGAGTTGTTTGGATGAATTTTGGCAGAACCAGGTCACTTTTCTGAATATGGTAATACACGCAATAGTTAAAAAAACTGAGCTAGGCAGGTATTTTAGTGGCCCCTTAAAAACCATACCCTGAGCAGTATCAAAAAACCATGGCACAAACACAAGCATTGAACAGTCACTCATTCTAAGTCATTTATATCTGTGTTATAAATGTCCCAGGCTATGTCGGGTGGATGGGTGTTTGCGTAGGTGCTGGTGACAGCTCTGCTGGACAGATATATTGAGATCCTTTCTAAATGCAGCCCTGGCAGCAAGATGACACTAGTCTACATTGACCGACTATTGATCTCCATGCAATTCCATTAAATACCACACAGCCTTCCTTTCAAAGAAGCCTTCCCATACAGTGTTGACCTTTGAGGAGAAAAGCACAGAAACACAATGACTTCAAATCCAAACCTTGGTATTAAAATTGACACATTTAATTAAATCATTCAGCAAAAGAGTCCTACAAAGAACAATTGTGTGAGACAGCAAGCAAAAGAGAGAGCCACTATTGAGTGGGCCAAGGAGGAAGTGACAGATACTTCCATCAGTGTGATATCACAGTTCTACTGAAAATTGGCATTTCCTCCAGCAACTGCATGCAAACATAAAAGCAGAAACAAATGACAACAAGCTTTGACTAAAAAGTGAATAAATAAATGCAATAAGTTAGCTTCCTTTTAGGATAGATATTACAGTGGGTCATGATCCAACAGTAAATGGGAATACGGAATGGGGGCGATGCTGAAGGCGTGAATTTTAAAAGGTAATTGCTAACACAAGGCATTCAGATTGGCCCGGTAAACGTCATCACTGGAACAAAAGCTGACTTCAGACACTGTTTAAGAGCCATCCAATCAGTCACTGACTGTGTATTCCACCATTCCCTTTAGGTTTCACCAACCTACAAAACTCTTCTCCATAGTCATCAGAGTTCTGTAAGGGCTCAGCAATCGTCGGCTTCTAGAATATCCGGGTGTTCCTCCCAGAACTGGTCCCCTATAATGTCACAATGGTGGGGGTTCACTCGCCTCCTGGAGCGCGTCACGTGCACCTCCTTCTCCTCCTCGTTTGGTAGCTTCACTCGTTTGGTCACGATCTCCTCCTGCTAAGAATGGGTGATAATTATACTGGATGAATACAAATTATACGGCACTGGTTTAGTAAAGTTATGATAAGAACAAACAGTAGTTCACCTTTTCCCAGATGAGAGCAGTGCCTTTTCTATGAAGAAGAGGTTCTGTATTGTAATTTATGTTAAACTCAGAAAATAAGATCTCGTTTTTGTCGGCAGCTAATGTTCCCTGGAAAAAGACAAACAAATTAATTAAAAAGAAAAGAAATTCCTCTATACATGAAATTAGATATAAAAATAAACAATATAATACATAAAGTTAGTGTGTGTGTCTATTCAGTAATTAACACCTTTAAGCGGTCTTCAGCCTGCGCTGTGGTGAGGCCTCCCCTTTGCACTAATGTCCAAAAAACTGTATTGTACAAGTTGTTGATATGACCTGGAATTCTCACCCAAATCAATTCAGTTAAAAAGGCATGTTTACATAGGTTGAATGTGCAACACTTATCATAGGATCATCAAAGAGGCATTGGCAAATACAAGTCAAATTAAGTTAATAGAAAGTAGAAAAAGTGTAAAACTCTCTTGCAGCATGTTTACTAATGTATAAGACAACAATGAATGGTAGATGTATCTGTCAGAGACAGACAGACAGACAGGCAGGCAGGCAGACACAGACAGACAGACAGACAGACAGACACAGACAGACAGACAGGGTGTCATAATGATCTTTGAGCTTACAGTCAGCTTGCCTCCAGTTGAGGTAGTCTCTTAGGTTACGGTTGCTAGGATACAGCACCACCCGCCCATCAAAGCCTGGGGGATAAAGGAGAGGTTGCTCTCCAAAGAAGTCTTTCCAGTAGAAGACATAAGACGAGGAGAACTGGGAGGCCACATGGGTCATCAGTTTACTGCCAGAGGAGGATGGGGTAAAGTATTCGGTATGAGGATAGGGAGTGGAGGTAGACGAGAGATGGTCAGAAAAAGGTTGCAATATCATTCAGTTTTTTATATTTCATTATAGGTTTTTTGTACCTTGCTCTTCTTTTGAACCAGGTGGAGGTCCTCTTAAAAACGAAGCTGAACTCGTCACTCTGTCCATAAGCGATGACAATGTCCTCCAGTTCTTCCATGACAGAGAGAGCGCTTCGAGTCATCAGGCCGAGGGCCCGGTTGTCATTGGGCTTCTCAAACGTATGCTGCTCCGCAAACCTGGAACACATTTGTTATACCTATAACTCTCTGAAAGGGACACACACACAGCACCTCACTGGTGGAGGATACCATTAATGCTTCTAATTTAGCCAACTCACTTGTGGAAGTTCCGACCGTCTAATCTCACAACAATGTAGCAGTTTCGCAGACAAGTGTCATCTGTCTCAAAGTTGCGGACATATTCAAACTTGCTCTTCGCCATGGTTCGGGTGCCAGTGAAGAAATGTAGCGCTGGTGTGAGGATGCTAGTCTTGATGCCTCCAGAGATTCTGCCCGTCAGGTGAGTAAGCATGAGGGTTCTGCAAGGATTTTCCAACAAGTGAGTCTTTTTAAGAGCCTGGCACAGCCAACCCAGCTGGGTGCTTTATTTTAGTGTTGTGGCAACCAATTGTTAAACTTTTTCATTTTTATAAATGAATAATGTCATTGGTAACATAGGTTATGGAAGTCAAACATATTAAGGAAACTGCTGATATTAATTGGAGCTGGATTGCTACAAGAAAATTACATATTTAATTGACTATGCTAAGATCAGAGTATAAAATACATTTGAATGGCTGTTGGTACGTTGGCTGTAGACCCGTTTATTGATAGCTTGCTAACATTATCAGATTGATTACTTTAGAGAACCTCTACGTTCTTACTTACAACTTGTTCTGGTTGTCATCATCATTGTTAGCCCAAAGCTATGACAAAATCTTTAAACTAACTAATGCCATTTTATAGTAACGTTATCAATATTA
>JAVQIZ010078999.1:0-16054 GCA_036023535.2 Galaxias brevipinnis
TAACCCTACCAGCTAGGATTAACCCTAACCCTAACGCTACCAGCTAGAATTAACTCTAACCCTAACCCTACCAGCTAGGATTAACCCTAACGCTAACTCTACCAGCTAAGATTAACCCTAACCCTACCAGCTAGGATTAACCCTAACCCTAACGCTACCAGCTAGAATTAACTCTAACCCTAACCCTAATGCTACCAGCTAGGATTAACCCTAACCCTACCAGCTAGGCCTTTCTACACTTGGGTATTGTAAAAGTTAGATTAACCCTAACCCTTAACCCTGTTTAAACGACAGGAGAATGGACGCTGACATCTACCTAGCAGGAGGAGCGGAGCCACAGAATGCAGCATGTGCACATACCGGTCGGATGGCATGTGAGCCGGCTGGGATGGTGTTAAAGGACATGGGAATGATAATAGTTTTCACCTTTGTAAAGTGTGTGTGGGTGTGCTGCGTTTTTTTTAAGAGTGCAAGTGAGCTTTTGCGTGTGTGTGTGTGTGTGTGTGTGTGTGTGTGTACCGATTCGGTGACGATGGACTCTCCTGGTCTCCTTCCGCCTGCAGGGAATCCCTGAGGGTTCAAAGGTGAAGACAGAGAATGAATGAGAATATAGGAGGTCTGGACCTTACACATGAGACCAGGAAACGCTCTGAGCTGTAGCTCTCAATCCAGGGAACGCTTTGAGCTGTAGCTCACAATCCAGGGAACGCTTTGAGCTGTAGCTCAGCGAAGCAAAGTACGAAGTCGCCAACTTTTAAATAAATGTACATTTTGACTATTCCTAACAACATATTATTCTGATAAATAAGATAAGCATTTGTTTTAATACTAATATTACCATTTCCATTATTCATAGCAATAACCTACTGTGTGCAGGTTGTAACAACAAATATTTATATTATTATGCAACAGTAGAATTTGATACGTAATATCTAATACAGAGACACAGAACGCCACCAGTAGATAAACAAAAGTAAGCATATTAACAATGTTTTCTGAGAATTGTACCGTTTGAAGCAATGCATAACGAAACATCAATAGCATTGTTCTGCCTCTTAACAGTGACAGAGACAGCAGAAGAACCAGAAAAAACAATCAGCCTCAATACAAATAAAGACTGGAACCATCTGTCTCTTTATTTATAACCCTCGGACACTAACCCAACACTTAAGACTATTGCAGGGAGATAAGCCAACCATAATACATGACTAAAACCTGGATAATTACACTTAATCTCTGTCTGTTAGCAGCCTATAATTAAAATATTAAAATACTACAGGACGTTACTGGAATAAACTCCGTTGTCTATAAACTATAGAACTTAAAATACATTTTAGCCCGTAAAAAAAGACTCGACTACTTGACATAATGTAAAGTCATGGGTGTAGAGTGTGACTTCGGACTTCTTCCTGATAAATCAGTACGCTTACGCAACCAATCATCTCACGCGCAATCTGGGAAATGCGCTTTGTTTAGATCAGGTTTGAGGGCACGTAAGCAAATTTCACTCTCTCTTGAGGAGTCAAACAGTAAACTTTCTACAATGAATCAAAACCTTCCTTTCGCCACTCACCCTTTACTGTCATTTTTCTTCGTGTTGCGTCTCCAATTTGTAATAAAACTCATTCCAACTCAAAACAAAACAGAAAGAGTGAGGAAGTATCCTGCCAAGCGGCAGCAAATGATCACTTTAAAATCCTTTGGTAAACATAGGCCGTTTCCTGTCCTCCTTGTTTACCTGTGCCCAGGTGAGACGGCCAAGAGCAGCTGGTTGCACAGGTAAAAGTATTGGAAATACAGTACTGTGCCTGAATGCATGTCTCATTGGAAACGGCTGCTTTCGACTACAGAAAATGCACGTCACTGCTTCCTGCGCTGCGAAGGTGAGGAGATTCTCATCACTGCGTTAATGAGCCGAGTTTCTTCAGAATGCAATGGAATGAGGAGGTCTAAAGTTCCACGCGGTCTTAGAGCACTCCAGTTTCAGTTTACAGAGAGCAGTTTACAGAGAGAGAGAGAGAGAGAGAGACAGACAGGCGGGGGAGTGAATATTTGTGTGAGAAATACATTTAAGTACAACGGGGACAATAGACACAGATGAACACAATTTTAAATCTTTCTTTATTATTTATGTATGATTCTAATTTCAATGTGATGTAGTTCTAACCAACCCCTCCCAAAGCACACACGTTCATCTCACAAATTAGAAAATAACAAAATAAAATACAATAAGACAGATTTTAAAAACCTTTTCTTTATAAGTCTATAGAAACAAGTGGTTTTTGATTTTTAAAATAGAGATGTCTATACAAACATGATATATATATGTATGAGACAGGTTTGGCCTCTAGAGGTTAGTGAGACCTGAAGAGAGCGAGAGAAGAGAGCACCTCACTTCAACTATATTTACAAACAAGCAAAACTAAAGCAAGTCCACAACGGAATTATTCAATTGAACAAGGACATCACTGAGTTATTGATTTGCTGGTTGAAAAAAAAAAGTAGCGTGCAGATATAGGTGATTAGTCTATTAATTTATCAAAAGCAAAAAGCTGGAAACATTTCTATTTCAATTGATCATTTGTGGTTCAAAAGGCAGCTGCCGTTTCCTGGTTACAGGTAACTCTTCCTGTTATCAGTCCCTTCACTAGTCACCATAGCAACTACAGAAGTGTACGGAAATGCGTGCAGCGTCAGTCCATTGGATAGACGAAGCCCCACGGCCGCTATCAGCCAATCAGAGAACATAGCATGGCTGTCCGTCCACCAGCCAATCAGAGAACATAGCATGGCTGTCTGTCCACCAGCCAATCAGAGAACATAGCAAGGCTGTCTCTACCAGCCAATCAGAGAACATAGCAAGGCAGTCCGTCAGGTAATAGAAATCATAACCTTTTAAAAGGAAGCCTCTCTCACGATCACTTTCTCCAACACACACACAAGCTCTCTGTAAAACATGCTCACCTAGTCTCACATGCACCCTTACTCTCATGCACATGCCCACACACACACACACTTCCCTTCCCTCTCACTCTGTCTAGCACAACACAGATTTGCAAGTGAAAGCTCATTGTGGTACAGAGACCAACCACACCCTCCACATCACTTACAGTAACTCAGCCAAACTGGCCAAGTGACTGCAGGGGGGGGGGCAGAGACAGAAGGGGGCACAAAAGCGGTGGGTAGAGAGAGAGAGAAAGAGAGAGAGGGGGGTAGAGAGGTCTCTCAGAGGACCAAACCTGATATTCAGAAATAACAGCAGGGCCAAGCAGGGCTAGCTTAAGGTTGTGTTTTTCCTTTGAACAAGGATACCACTGCTACCTATACACTATATACCTATACCACTGCTACCTATACGCTATATACCTATACCACTGCTATTTCCATACACGACTTGTTAGGTTAAGATATGCTTTGTCAACATGGAGAGAAAAACAGTGTGACCGTTTAACCAATGAGAGTTCAGTAAGGTTAACCTCTGACCTTGACCCTGCAGTGGAAATCTGATCTGGAGTGACAGCAATCTTTACAAAGGCTCCAAAGAACAAGAAAAGAGGTAACCAGTCCTTCACTTTGTGAGACCATCCCAGAGAGAAGTATATATAAGGTTTATTTTTTTTGACTTTCATAGTTTTAAAGAACAGAGAAGTCTTCCTCAGTCTGGTGCCATTCACACTGACTGTAATCATTATTCTATAGTTTTATCCATGTTGAATATATCTTCAGGCCATCCTCTGTCTGAACGCTAAAACACAAAATAAACTTTAGATATACATATGAAAAACAAACCACATACTCCGCTAGTGTTTTAAAAACAGGGACCTTGACCTTTGACCTGTCTTCTGCCCGTGCTGGTGGGTATTTCCTATATCACAACATTATATTTAAGAGCAAGAGGCCAAGGTTCTTACTGAGTACAATGACATGAATTGTAATGATGAACTAACTCCACTCAGTAAGCATAGGAATGGGCTTTGGAGTCTGAGGTTAAGGTCGCAGTGACTGGGGGACAATGGAGAAACGGGGTGCTTCTTCACTGGAGGAACTTCTTAACCAAAATATCTAAAGTGTGAAACAACCTGGCCTCCCTTCAGCTTTCACTATGAGGTTAAGAGTTTTATTTGTACAAAGCAGTTTGTTCTACAAACAGGTGATGAATCATAGTAAATCTAGTCTCAGGGCGTCTAACTGGTAGTTAGTCTACCTCTTCTCTAGGCCTGGGAGACAGTCCTTCATAAGATTGCACTGTTCTTTCACTGGAGCTCATTCAAACTAGGCCTCCATAATTAGTTAGTTATTATCCACTATAATCCATCCAATATTTCACGTTACATAAACTGCGTTGTAAAATTGAAATATTACACCCCTGATACTACACAACATGTTACAAATATTCAAGACAACATTGACTGCGTTACAAAGAAAGATCCTGTAGTCGCCCTGCAAAGTGACTGCCAACAGCACAGTGTGGTCTCCATCAAGCGACCGGAGCAGAGCAGGTTGTTAGTGGTCTCCTGCTGCAGTCTGACTCCAGATCTGAGCGTGAAACACTGCATCGTGATCTCCTGTACGATGGAAGACTTGAAAGTGTAGGAGGAGGATGTTGTTTATGGGGTTTGGACTCGGTGGGTCGGTTCTGTTGCAGTTCTGATCCTGTGTCCACTTCTTTGGTTCACGTTGGGTCTAGGCCAGGCCATGCTGTGCCATGCTATGCCCCTCCTGCTCACTAGGGGGAGCCCCTGCCTCAGGACAGTTGTGACTTGCTGAGAGCGATGGCCAGGTCCAGGTCTTCCTGTTCCTGCTGGCTGAGGCGGGCCAGCCGCTCCTTCTCCTCCCTCTCGCTCTCTCGCTTTGCCCACTCAATCATGTCATCCTCCGTCGGATACTGCTTCAGAGAGAGAGACATAGACACAGAGAGAGAGAGAGAGAGAGAGAGAGAGAGAAAGAGAGAGAAAGAGAGAGAGAGAGAGAGAGAGAGAAAGAGAGAGAGAGAGAGAGAGAGAGAGAGAGAGAGAAAGAGAGAGAGAGAGAGAGAGAAAGGACACAAAGGTGTTGTGTGGTGAATCAAAGATTAGATTAGGCTATGTTCCCCTGGCCACCTGTGGGAATGGAATACCTTTTAAACGAAAACAAAAAACTCCTATATTCTTTCATTCCCTCTCAAAACTCTCTCTAAGTCTCCTCCTGGAGTATCGCTCTCTAAGGCTCCTCCTGGCATATCGGTCTCTCTCTAAGGCTCCTCCTGGCATATCGGTCTCTCTCTAAGTCTCCTCCTGGCGTATCGGTCTCTCTCTCTCTAAGTCTCCTCCTGGAGTATCACTCTCTAAGGCTCCTTCTGGCATATCGGTTTCTCTCGCTAAGTCTCCTCCTGGAGTATCGGTCTCTCTAAGTCTCGTCCTGGCGTATCGGTATCTCTCTCAAAGTCTCCTCCAAGAGTATCGGTCTCTCTCTCTAAGTCTCCTCCTAGAGTATCGGTCTCTCTCTCTCTAAGTCTCCTCCTGCCATATCGGTCTCTCTCTCTAAGCCTCCTCCTGGCGTATGGGGTCCGTTTTGCTGTGACCCTAAAACGCTCTTGCTGCAGGTCTAACCTTCTACCTGAAACACTAAAAGCTTCAGTTAGCGCATGTAGAAAAAGGCAGGGCTGGTGTTGAATGCTCCTAACCAGACTGGGACCAGTCAATTTCAATCCCTGTTCAGAATCCGTTTAAAGATGTGCAGCTGTGAGTGTCAATTTCATAAGGATGAAGAGCAGGTTAAATGGCCATCATCATCAGACAGTTTTAGGACACGCTTTGTCACAGCCACTCATGCAGCTGGAAGTTTAGAAAGGAAAAAGATCTACTCAGGTATCAACACAGCATTTACACCAGAACACAAGTGTGTGTGTGTGTGTGGGTGTGAGAGAGAGCGAGAGAGAGAGAGAGCGAGAGCGCCACGAACGACATGCAACTACACACAAAATCTACTATGTTGATGGTGAAAAACGATGAATGCTTATGTAAAGAGCAGTTGGGATGTGTGTGCAGAAACAGTTTGATCCACAGAAAAGAGCAGAGCTAGTGTGGAACCTAGTTCTACTTTAACACTACATGGACAGTGACAGGCAGGACATCATTGGTGAGGTCAAAGTTGAAGCCAGCAGCTGGGTGATTGTTGCAATGCAGAAGCCATTACATCACAAATCATCACCACGGAAACAAACTGTGCCAGAATAGTTTACTTACACTCCTTGATTCAATCTGATTTCAGCAGAAATAACAACAACAACAATAGCAACAACAGAGGCATGAATCTATAGAGGAGACATGAATCCATGAAGGTCAAGTCACGGTCATCCAAGGAATGCTGTGTGTGTGTGAGTGTGTGTGTGTGGGGTGATGCACTCAGGAGTGCGAGAGAGAGAGAGAGAGAGAGAGAGAGAGAAGGGGGTATTCATTCCACTCTTTATTCAGCTCAAATGACAGCATAGGAGAGAATGGACCAGAGTGGAGAGAGGGATGGATGGATGGAGGGAGGGATGGAGAGATGCAGTCTGTATTTCTCCAGTGCTGGGACAGGAGGAGGGAGGGAGGGATGGATGGAGAGATGCAGTCTGTATTTCTCCAGTGCTGAGACAGGAGGAGGATGGAGGGAGGGATGGAGAGATGCAGTCTGTATTTCTCCAGTGCTGAGACAGGAGGAGGAGGGAGGGATGGATGAGGGGAGCAGAGATCCTGAAATGGAATGGTGATGACGAAGGCAGAGTGGGAGGAGTCACTGAGGGCCAGCCAATCAGACACGAGGACAGTTAGTGCGTGCAGGGGGTCAGGAAGTCATGCAGGATGCAGTCAGGTGAGGGGGAGGGGCTGAGTCACACCCACTTCCTGTCTTTCTATCACATTAAGCTGATGCTGCCCAATCACAACTTACCCTTGAAGTAGTGAAAGATAAAGCTTATGTCAGCTGATCTCCTTAACCTATCCAGAACCCATCCAGATATGAACGTCTCAGCTAGAGCCCAACCACAGATATCTAATAGATCTAATCTCAGATATATTATATCGGTTTATACGTTTCCCGATATTTTATATTTATTTTTGTATTCTTCATTTAACCACACGAGTCCCATTCAGAGAGATATACTTTACAAGGGAGCACTGGCCAAGTGAACCCCTCAGCTATCTGACCAGCTGCAGTATTTCACCCTGTCCTATTGGGGCTTAAGGGAACCAATAGCAGGCCGCCATGCTAGTCTCTCCATCCACAGCCGACCAATCAGATGTGTGGGTGTGCAACAAGAAGCTGTGGTTTCAGTGCTTCCATTGGTGATAAATATATCTTATAATATCAAATATATTACACGTATCAACTGCTATAAGAACACAGTATGTATATTCAATAGACTAAAAAGGAACAGGAACAAAGTATTACATTACAATTACATCAGGAATAATTACCATACACACAAGAAAGAAAATACGAATATAAAACAAAAATGGAATGAGACTGAAGATTTTAGAGACAAACATCTGTTTGCTACTCATCACTAAAACCTGCTCAACAGGCTGATTGTGATTGGCTCAGAACATCTCCTTATTTGGATGTGGGTGGAGAGAAACAGCTGAGGCTTGCCTTATTTGGTTTGACAGGGGTGTGCTCTTTTCATGGCTATGTGGGTATGGCTTGGTGATAAACCAGGAAGTTGGGGGGGGACCTACAGGGGCTCGGAGTGAGGAGTAGGGGAGGGGGAAGTGCTCACTTTGTCAAAACTGGCGAAACGGTCAGGGTCCTGTGTGTTGCCGTGACGAGGGGAGGACGGGGCGAAGGGGTCGGCCGGGGGGTCCTTGGCAGGCTGGGAGGCGGAAGAGGAAGAGGAGGAGGAGAAGTCTCCGGAACTCTGCGCTGCGAAGAGGCTTCGACGGCTGAAGGAGTCTGATGACTCCGTCCTGGAGATACTCGATCTTTTACCTGAAAACACACACACACACACACACACACACACACACACACACACTAGGGTTAGGGGTCATGGAGCTGACCTGGAGGCGGAGGAGGGGGGGTCTGGTGGGTTAGGGTTAGAGGTCATGGAGCTGACCTGGAGGGGGGGGGGGGTCTGGTGGGGTAGGGTTAGGGGTCACGGAGCTGACCTGGAGGAGGAGGAGGAGGTCTGGTGGGCGTGCCGGTCTTAGGGGGCAGAGCAGGAGGAACGTCCGGGCCTGAGGTCTGCTTCTCCTCCTGGAACAAGTTCTTGTTGTTGGTGCCAAACGGCTCAGCTCCGTTAGACTGGGAACACAAACAGACAAAGTGAGACCAGAGCAGAGACAGGGAGACCAGAGGAGAGACTAGAGGAGGAGGAGGAGGCTCTACTGTTCTACTGTACTCTGGAGCAGGTGAAGCAGCTAGTCATGACTAAAAGCATTTTAACATCATGTTTAAAAAAACAATGACATCACCTGACCGCTAATACGTTTATGTTAATTAATGAATCCACAGTTGACCGACATCAGCATTTGCAGGGCTCAACAATAAGGCTTGCCCGGGGTAAAGGGCAAGTACATCTAGCAACTGCTATAAAAATTTTTTAATATATTTAATAAAATTTTAAAAGTTGTAGACGTAGAATCATTAAGGACGTTGTCGTTCTGTGTGCTTCTGAGAATATTGGAACGCGCCAATTCTCAATATTCCAGAATTGACAAGATGGTGATGCGTAAAACGAAGGCAATCATTTAAATGATCTTGAAACATGAGTTTAGTTAGGTGGCGTTAGTTGAAGTTTTGCTCACATCCTGTATGTGTTGCGCAATTTACCACAAGTTTGAGGGCAAGGCGGATAAAACAGTGCCGTTCCAAAAAAAAGACTTCGTTGAAGTGCCATAAAGACCCGATTCAGCATCTCGCATTTGTATTAGTGCTGTTGACTTTGTCATCTACAGCCAGAGCCGCGAAAGCTGAAGGAACGTTAGCTAGCTTGCTATGTTGCCTCAATGGGACTATCAAATAAGAATGAATGTTACGAACCGAAGTTAGCGATCCATAGCTAACGTTAGCATGTTCAGTAGCATGTTTGTAAGCAAGGGGAACGAGAGATCGCCATGTGTGCGTGCCTGTGCTTTGTCTATTGATAGAGTGGAAAATAATGTAGCCTACTGTATGAAGTATTCTAAATTTGTCGTCAATAGACATGCTAAGCTAACGTGTGCCACATAAATGGTAAGAAAAATAGGACTATTATTATTCTGTTAATTGTGTAACGTTAGTAGGCTTAGTACAAGTACTACATCATATTTGGCTGTCCAGTGTCCACTATTCGAAAGCCTAAGCGATTAAAGTAGCAAAAGACAATCTATCTTTGCATTTCTTTTCGATTATTCAATCAATAATATTGATATCTTTCTATTCCCACAATTAAACTATTTAACTGTAAACGCAGTTGCAGCCACATGCCATTAGGATGTAAATCTACATTAAAGTCATGAAGAAAAGTCTGTTTTATTTGCGGTTGTATCACGATATTACTTGGTGTCATACTTTTGCTGGGGGTGGGCTTAGGCCTTGTCAACTTCAGTACCATTCTATAAATGTGGTATCCTATGATTGATAAACAAAGGTGGCTGAATACATTTTGATGAATTCTAATGTGGTCAGTAGCAGACAGGGAATTCTATGAAGATTCATTCACAGATTTGTATTTGCATTTCTATGGTTTTAATGATTATGAACTTTAGTCTTTGTTATTTGATAACCGCTAATGAATAAAACTATTTGTGTTAACGCTCCACTTTCTCAGTTGCCTTTTTGTTAATAACTCAGCACTAAGGTGAGTGGACTCCACACACACACTCACACACACACACTACTCTGGGATCTCACATTTCACACACTCAGCAGCACAGACTATTTAAACCACCTTGAGACTATTTAAAGTGGTCTATAGTCCTATTAGTTAATGTTTGTTTGTCTTTCAGGGGACAGTGAGAATGTCGTGGGAAACACAGAGACTCAGACCTGATCATTACTGAGGTCTTCATTCAGAGAACATCATATTCACAGTTAGAAGGGCCCAACGGCTATTGCATCTTGCGTCACTACGGTTACCTTGGCCAAAGCGCTAAAGTCTGCAAAGCCCCCTCCGAATGACTCGTTGCCGAATGCAGCAGCAAAAGGGTCTGAAATCAACACACACACACACACACACAGAACAATCAATGCATTATTGAATACCAGGGCAGCTTGTGAGCTGCAGTGACCATCTCCCCCCAGCAGAGGGCAGTATGTAAGCAGAGTGACCGACAGGTGGAGGATTAAAGTCTCCTTACCTGGATCAGAACCCGTGCTCACTACCGTGCCTCCTGGAGCAAACGGGTCATTGACTGCAGAACCAATGTCCTTCTGAGACAGACACAGAGAGAGGGAGAGATAATTAGAGTGATTCTATGTCATTATCTCCCTTAACTCTCCTCTTAATGAAAGCCCGGCTGAAAGCTACCACCACACAATGGGTGTGTTTGATTTAAAGAACATCAGAGACACTAAAGTAGCACCGACCCTCTCCATGCTACCACCACACAATGGGTGCGTTTGATTTAAAGAACATCACTGCCGGCCCCCGGTAACTACCCCACGTGTAAGGCTGGTGAGCACTAGTCTACAATTAGAACACAACTTACCACGGCAACCTCGGAGCTGAAGGGGTCTGCCCCTCCGTTTCCTTGGGAACCGAACGGGTCGGCGTCTCGCAGAGCGTCCATGTTGGTACCGAAGGGGTCGGCGGCGGCCGGGTTTGTGGACGAGGCGCTGAACGGGTCGTTAGCTAACTGGGCTGGGTCGCTGGCCTTGGAGTAAAACGGGTCTGACAGCAATAAGAACAACATCAGCTGCGTTGGCTCGTATACTTTGAGAGTCGACTAGCAATGGATTTCTACAATTACTGGTGCAAGAATATACATCACCTAAACTAACAGCAGAGTTTAAATAATTTATTATGATTATAAAAACCTTCTCAAAAAGAGTAGAAAAAAATGATATGAATATAATTAACATGTTAGACTATGTCAGACTTTCTTTTGATAGATTTGTATTAAAATGAAGCTCTGGTAATAATCCACCAGCGTTTCTACAACCTCTGCAGTACCTACCTGATGGAGCTGAGGCGCTGCCACCTCCAAACGGGCCTGGCTCTGTTGGGCCTGCTTTAGGACCAAACGGGTCTGGCTCTGTTGGGCCAGCTTTAGGACCAAAGGGGCCTGGCTCTGTTGGGCCAGCTTTAGGACCAAATGGACCTGGTTCTGTTGGGCCAGCTTTAGGACCAAACAGGTCTTGCTCTGTTGGGCCTGCTTTAGGACCAAACTGACCAAGTTCTGTTGAGCCTGCTTTAGGACCAAACGGGCCTGGCTCTGTTGGGCCTGCTTTGGACCCAAATGGGTCGGCGGACGCAGTGGCAAAGGGGTCCTCCAAGGGAAAGGGGGCGCAAGCGGGCTGCTTGAAGAAAGAGTCTGCAGCAAACGGATCCGAACCTTTGAAAGGGTCTCCACCAAACAGATCTTGAGATAGAAAAACAAACTGGTTTGTGAGAACATTAACCATCATGATGATAATAAACATGTTTGTGACAACATTAACCATCATGATAATAATAAACATGTTTGTGAGAACATTAACCATCATGATAGTAATAAACATGTTTGTGAGAACATTGATCATCATGATGGTAACGGCTAATTGTAAAACAGAACACTCAGCCCAATCCAGCATCTTGGTCTGATGATGAAAGGGATTTCAATCCAAAATGTTTCTGATTCACTTACCAGAAACGTCGGCTTTTCCAAACGGATCGTTTTTAAATGGATCCTCTGCAGAGAAACACAACAATATATTTATGATGCCATCTTAACAACCACAAGATCAGTTATAGGGCCATAGATCCAATATTACAGGTCATGTAATAAAAAGTTTGTTCTGAAATTCATGATTCATCTTCTGACAGCTACTAAGGGGATGTACATTCTCAGCATCCTCCTTGATAACTAAAAAAACTTTGGTAAATACAATTATTGAACATTATCATGTGTAAAGACGATTCGTAACCTTGCTAAAAATCTACAAAGAAAATTATGCTTGTTAATACATTACTACTATGTGGAATGCTTAATTAGTGTTTCATGTGCATATGATTTAACCCTGATCATTTCATGGAGGCCACCCACCATCAGTGAAAGGATCCGACTCAAAGAAGTCTATCACTGGCAGCGAGGGGGAGCCGGTCTGGGGGGGCAGTGCAGGGGGGGGCATCTGGGGGGGGCACAGGGACACAGGGCTGGGCTGGGGGCTAGCTGTGGGGGACTCAGAGGACTCCGCTCCCCCCTCTGGCTCTGGGGAGTCTATCGGCTGATGGGGGAGAGACAAAGGCTTGTTGACAGACTCAGACAAACGAACGGGCTGGAGGTTCACGGAGAGAACGCAAACTCTCTAAACACTTTTGGGTTGAGAACAGAAAAGACAGCACTGGTTTATTTAAACATTGATCTTTCCACATGAAAAGAAGTTTCAGTGAATGAATCGTAGTTTCCAAAGACAATTTAATTGAACGAGTGCTTAGTGCCTACTGTGGTAGGGACATTCAGTACATGCTATGCTAGCTGGAAGCAGCATACAGCTCAGGTTTATAAGCTTTGGGTCAAAGCTTCTATCTGTGCTATACAGTCACCAATATATGTCTTAAGCTTGCTAGTTTTAGCTTAAAGCTAACCCTGGTAGCATAGGACAGTGGTCTAGCGTCACCTAGGCCTGTTTGTTTGGGTAGGACATACCTTGGGTGTGCTGGCTTTAGGAGAGTCGTTTCCCTCCTCTGCAGCATCAGGTAAGGGCTCCTCTGTAGGACTGGTTTGACCCTGGAGGATAGACAAGTATGTGTCACTAATAAAAATACAGCTTTATGAGATGCAGCTAGAAAGACAAACATAAACTATGTCATAAACTGTCAGTGTCATGCTACGCTAATGTCAGTGTATATGTTATGCTAGGCTAATGTCAGTACATATGCTATGCTTGGCTAATTAATGTCAGTGTATCTGCTATGCTAGGCTCATTAATGTCAGTGTATCTGCTATGCTAAGCTCATTAATGTCAGTGTATCTGCTATGCTAGGATAATGTCAGTGTCTATGTTATGCTAGGCTAATGTCAGTAGATATGCTATGCTAGGCTAATGTCAGTACATATGCTATGCTAGGCTAATTAATGTCAGTGTGTCTTCTATGCTAGGCTAATTAATGTCAGAGTGTCTTCTATGCTTGGCTAATGTCAGTGTATCTGTTATGCACAAGCTGTCAGTCCCCTATTTCAGTAGACAGTCATCAGATAGTTCGTTCTTACCCATCCTACGTTGTCCGTTGGCCAGGGAGATACAGACAGACTGTTGAACAGGTCATCTAAAGCGTCCACTTTTGGCTTGTGCTCTTTTTGCTCTTTTTCCTCCTCCTCCTCCTCCTTCTCCTCCTCCACCTCATTTTCTCCTTCATTTGTTTCTTCCTTCTCTACTGGTTTAGGAGGCTCTTCCTCTGCTCTCTGCTCGGAAGACTGGTCCCCCTGGGAGAGGTCCTGGTCCCCCTGGTGCAGCTCCGCCGTGAGGCCCACTGAGCCGTTGACCAGGGCTGGTTCATCCTCCAGGGCTCGTTTCCAGCTGAGTTGGGCTGTGACCGAGCGCTCCTCCTCCTGCAGCTCTGTGAACTTCTGCTGCACCTGGACGGGGGAGGCCAGGGAGGGACGGGTGGGTGAGAAAAGGAGGACCCGAAGGAGAGAAAGGGAGGGACGGGAAGAGACAAAGAATAAGGAAAAATCTGCAATACTTCATATGTAACCCTAACCCTATAACGCTATAACCCTAACCCTAACCCTAACTAGAGAAGGACTCTCTCTTTCTCTGCAATACTTCATATTTAATGAACTACCACAGACAGATTAGAGAAGGACTCTCTCTTTCTCTGCAATACTTCATATTTAATGAACTACCACAGACAAATTAGAGAAGGACTCTCTCTTTCTCTTTTTCTCACACCCACACCCACACCCACACACCTGTGCCACCTGCGTGTAGGAGTGCTCTACAGACTGCTTGAGGGGTGTGAGCTGCTCCCGAGCTCCCTGGACCTTCTCCTCCAGACAGCGCGTCTCTTCCTGTAGGCGGAGCAACTCCTCTCTCGCCTGGATCAGCTGCTCCTCATACTGACCAATCAGCTCCTCCTGCTCCCCCTGCAGCGAGGAGATCTATAAGGGAGGAGAGGAGGGAGGGGAGGAGGTAGAAAGGTGAGGAGACAGAGAGGGACATATTTGTGTAGGGTGTAGTGTGTAGCGTGTAGTGTGTAGGGTGTAGTGTGTAGCGTGTAGTGTGTAGGGTGTAGTGTGTAGCGTGTAGTGTGTAGCGTGTAGGGTGTAGCGTGTAGGGTGTAGCGTGTAGGGTGTAGCGTGTAGGGTGTTGCGTGTAGGGTGTTGCGTGTAGGGTGTAGGGTGTAGCGTGTAGGGTGTAGCGTGTAGGGTGTAGCGTGTAGGGTGTAGGGTGTAGCGTGTAGGGTGTAGGGTGTAGCGTGTAGGGTGTAGCGTGTAGGGTGTAGCGTGTAGGGTGTTGCGTGTAGCGTGTAGGGTGTAGCGTGTAGTGTTATTCACCAGCTTGTTCTCCTGGCTGGTCTACTGGTCTAAGGTGTAGCGTGTAGGGTTTAGGGTGTAGCGTGTAGGGTGTAGGGTTTAGGGTGTAGTGTGTAGCATTATTCACCAGCTTGTTCTCCTGGCTGGTCTACTGGTCTAAGGTGTAGGGTGTAGCGTGTAGGGTTATTCACCAGCTTGTTCTCCTGGCTGGTCTGCTGGCGGATGAGAGTCAGCTGCTCCTCCAGGGAGATCTTCTGCTGGTCCAGCCCCAGCAGTGCCTCCTGCACCTCCTGCCGCTGGGTCTGGAGACGCTGCAGCTCCCTGCTCTCCTTAGACACCTGCTCCTGCAGCTCCTGTGGATGGAGTTATTTATTTAATTATTTCATAGTGTGTAGTGTGTATGAATCTAGTGTGTAGTGTGTGGGTGTGTGTGTGTATGTGATGTCCAGGATAAGCATATAAAGACAAAGGAGGTGTGTGTATCTGTATCTATATCTATATCTATAGATATAGATATATAGACAGGTATATATTCATAGAGAGAGGGTATATATACAGAGAGGATATATATATCTATATCTATATACATAGATATATATAGACAGGAGAGGAGGGAGGAGAAGCAGTGTTCATTCTGGCTCTGGTGACTCATTCAGTTTGATCTAATGTATAATTAATGCTGTACTCAGCCAGCCAGTAAGCTAGCTAGAATACAGGCCAGTAAGTGAGTAAGCTGGCCAGTAAGCCTGCCAGTAAGTTTGCCAGAAAGAGAAATGGCCAGCCAGTCTAGAGCGCTGACCTCCTATTGGCTGAGGGGACAACATACAGTTCCTGTTCTGTACTAAGGTTTATTATTGTGCTCTTCAATGTAATCATCATATTATTGGGGGGTGAACACTCCTAGAAGTATTCATATATCTATAAGCTAATCTGCACGAGCTAACAGGCAGGCCTCCTTCAGTGAGCTGTCAGGACTCCAGACTGAGAGAGAGAGACTGCTGATCAGCTGTTACAGTGACACACCCAACTCCAAGCTCTGCCTGATAGATACATTATACAGCCCTTAATACTGTGACCCCTACCCCAAACTCTGCCTGATAGATACATTATACAGCCCTTAATACTGTGACCCCTACCCCAAGCTCTGCCTGATATATACATTATACAGCCCTTAATACTGTGACCCTACCCCAAGCTCTGCCAGATAGATACATTATACAGCCCTTAATACTGTGACCCTACCCCAAGCTCTGCCTGATAGATACATTATAAAGCCCTCAGTACTGTGACCCCTACCCCAAGCTCTGCCTGATAGATACATTATAAAGCCGTCAGTACTGTGACCCCTACCCCAAGCTCTGCCTGATAGATACATTATACAGCCCTCAGTACTGTGACCCCTACCCCAAGCTCTGCCTGATAGATACATTATAAAG
>JAVQIZ010079008.1:0-10202 GCA_036023535.2 Galaxias brevipinnis
CCCCCCCCCCCCCCCCCCCCCCCCCCCCCCCCCCCCCCGCCCCCCCCCCCCCCCCCCCCCCCCCCCCCCCCCCCCCCCCCCCCCCCCCCAAAACAACCCGCATCAAAGGTTGAAAATAAAATGTAATGAGATGTTCAGAGGACCATAAGGTAAAAAGAAAAGGGGAGACAGAAAAACTAGAAACTTTATGCTTTATGCTTCAAATATACAAGGCCTCAGCGGGGTCTAGTGATACAAACTCACCAGCACATCACTTGCCAAGTCAATTTCCTCATCCTGAGTGATATTTTCAAAGACGGTGGTAGGCATACATATTTTGTGAATGCTGGATTTTTTTTTTATGGCAAACCTCAGCATCTAATTGACATGTCCACTTTAAGACACAAGGCTGTCTTGAAAATCATACACGATGCCTTAGGGGACAAGAGGTAAAGATAGATGGATAGAAGTCAAAATGAATAAGTCACTACCTGGAAATGGATTTCACTCAGAGATGAGCTATAACTATTTCATGTCTTGTTCGTTTTGAAGGCTTTTTATTTACTCAAGACAGCATTTTTCTGGACATCGAGCAAGGTCAGAGAGAGAGTGGAGTTCGCCCACTAAGCAACTGACAGGGAAGACATTGAACTTTGTAAAGAGGGAGATAAAAAAGCTATACCTAAACACTAAAAGATAGATGCTGTCAATTGAAAGCATTTAATATTTTATTGGTGCTTTCTCCGTTAGAGCTTTTTGACGGTACAAAAAAGTGGTCAAAAATTCAACAATATAAATATTTTTTTACATATATATATAAAAAAGTAAAGTGTTTACAGAAAGGGTCTGTGTGGTGACAGCAAGGCAGGAAGTTCAGCCAGTGCCTGGTGTGGCACTCTGACTGCCATTTTAAACTCGGTAATGTCACCCACCCACCCTCTCCTGCCCCCCACCCTCCCCAGTGTTATCTCCCTCAAAGCAGTGCCGTCCCTCCATTGTAATAATGCGGCTTCCCGGCAGCCCTTGAAATGACCTTTCTTTAATTAACTGCATCTTGATGAGCAGATCTACATGGGATGTGAAGGTTAATTAATGAAGTATCGCTGCTTAGTCTTAAAACCATCACCTAGTGGATGACAGCCAGCCCACCTATTCTCAATTCTAACCCCCAAGATCTCATTAACACTGGCAATGGTAGGATGGACAGCTCAGGCTTAGGCCTCTGGATTCCAAGCAAATTGTATCAAAAGAAAATGGGTCCCTTTTGATATTCTCCTATGGCTACATACGATGCTTCTGATGCTTTGAATAATAGATGAGAGTTAGTCACAAATTACGCACATACACATTCTTGGATCACATAATGTGTTTGTGTTGTTCTCCCAAGTAGGAATCTAGTCAGCAGATTCCATAAATAATTCAAGCGCAGGTAAAATAATATTTGAATTAAGATCTGTGTAATCTGTTTCCTGTGAACAAATACATGACGGATGGTGATGGATAATTGTTGTTTCTTTGCACAGTTTCATCTAGATAAGCTTTTTGTTACTGGTGTGATTTCCTTATTGGGAGTGCATTTTCACGAACACTTTATCTCTGTGATTTGGAAACGAGATCCGCAAAAGCCCCCATGTTAACCAACCTCCTCAAAGTGTCCCTCTTGGCAGATTTGCCTTGTAAAGGACAGCAGGGAAGATGCTGTGAAGTGTACACTTACTCTTTCCTGAAGTAGCATCAGGCGCGCTGCTTCCTGTGTAGCTATAGTTAGGGTTGTGGACCGTCCCGTTGCAGTCAGGTCCAAGGTGGATCTCTTTGTCTGGGTCTATCTAATACATTCCAACAGAAATATTTACTTAAACTTTTTTTATACACATAATACAGGTTATTATTTATCTGAAATGAATATGTTGATGTCAACAAGGGATTTTTATTAAAGCAAAATTATATTTGTATGTTTCCTGAATTAAGCCGATGGTGTCTCCAAAATACCCCCCACGTTCACACACACGCAACTTAATTGAGTACCACGTCTAGACAAGACTTGTTTATCGCGGACTATTCCAATTGAAGCGTCCTATATGATGTCCCATCACATTCCTCGCATGACAGTCCGCTAAAAGCGAGCACGATATGCCTCGCACACACACACACACAAGGCCGTCGCCAACGACAACCGGAGTGAAGTGAGCGTTTTGAGAGTTTGAAACAAAAGAGCTGGTGCAGCATTTCCCATCCCCAGTTGTGTCTGAAATTCTTGACATCGATGGATTTACAGAGAGGTGCAGCATGGAGTGTGTGTGTGTGTGTGTGTGTGTGTGTGTGTGTGTGTGTTGGGGGAGGGGGGTGGGGTGGGGGGGGTTCAGCACTACACTCATCTTGACAGAGATCCTCCCTGTAGCACAAGGCTTTCTTTCCATTAGTTCCGTACTCACTCTCTTGCCCCCCAGACTCAGGGAAAGGAGAAGATTTAAGTGGCCAGTCAAGAGAAATCCCCAAGGTTTGGCAGGTGTGAGGTCTGGCTTCATTATCTACCGACACCTCTGTCCAATTATGAGTCTTGCTCTCTCAGTGACAATGCTGCTTGGTAGCTGTGTGTGTATATGTGAGTGAGTGTGTGTGTGTGTGTGTGTGTGTGTGTGTGTGTGTGTGTATATGTGTATGTGTGTGTGAGAGAGAGAGAGAGAGAGTGTGTGTGTGTGTGTGTGTGTGTGTCAGGCTCCTCCCTGAAAGTTCCACCCATCTATTGTTATATTGTCTAACAGGCAATGTTCTTTTCTTCTTTTTTTTCCACATCATGACATCATCGACAATTTCATACACGCACACACACTCACACTCACATTCTGTCTTTGTTAACATTTGCTCAGCAGGTTCATCTAAATGGCAATCTTCAGTCAAAGACTGGATTACAGTTTAGTGTGACTGTGAATAGCCTAGTTGAGATAAGAGAAGTTCATGGCAAGATCACACCAACTATAATTAGGCCTTGCTGGTACATTACGGGCAGATTAATCACGTGAATTTGTCCTGGGATCAAAAGATTCACTGCCTTTGATTCATTCTCCATGCCGCTACGTTTTGCTGACCCACTGGTTCCAAAATGTCAGGTGCAACAAACTAGAACACGGCCCTAATACAAACAAGCTTTCTGTGTTCCTGCGTTCTCTCCTTGGACACCCCCTGCTGAAACACTGAGGTGGAAAAACACACAACAAAGATATTCCAACTTAAGACACCTGGCTCAGATTCAAAGTGTAGCTAATATAAAAATCAAACAAGACGGTCTTTTGACAATGCATGTTACTCACTAATATCATTTGCATTTGATAGTATTTAGCTAAATAAGATAAACAAGATTACACTTCTGTATATGGTATGAAAGGGCTGCAGATGAGGTGAACAGCAACTTTGATTGATGATAAAGACAAAAAATATGAACACATTGAAATCTTTTACATTTGACACTATGCTTTCAATTCCGTCATAAGACAACTGTCCTGCTAAACGTGCCAGTTATTTATGTTTATGAAGTCACACACTACCCCCCTTAGGTCAGCCCTCATCTGCAGCCTCATCACGTGCATCCGTTGGCAGACATAACGGACATACTGCAGATTTGTGAGCACGTGTTTTTTTTTTTTGTGTGTGTGCATGCGTTTACATTTGTGTGAGTGCAGGTACGCCATGTCTTTGTCTACTTGTGTGTGTATGTGTGTGTGTGCTGGTCTGTGTGTGCATTTGTACACTTTGTAAGTACACTTTGTCTCTTTGTATGATAAAGTGATAGAGTTGGAGTCATCTGATGTTTCCCAGACATTGCTTCTGCTTTATCTGATGCTGTGATGGCAGCTGTTGACCAAAGGAATTTGTACACGTGTGTATAATTTGTCATGCAGCTACAACCAAACATGGAACTTGAGGATATTTATTTTCCCTCCCAGTTTGAAACAGTACAAAAGATGGCTGTGCATGTTTACATATTTTGTTGCATGCCTATGGCTTGTGGCATCAATCAATTCAATCAATTAAAACCTCCCTAAAAAGCATAAGTGTACTATAAATAGTTAGGGTCTGCTTTGCAGTCCTCTGTAATGTGCTCATTAAGATTACACAGGAAACATACTAACACAATAGACCTTACAGCGTAACTTGGAACTCACCCCACCATAATGCTTTCCATTGATGATTATAATCAGGAGACTGGCGTCCGCAATTGAGGCTCCCCTGAATCACACAGGAGGAAAGAATATGACATGAATTAATAACGAGTCAAATGACTCAAACAGCGCGCGCCGTGACCTGCAGCAACGGTGCGGTAAGCAGCTCAGGCCCTGAGGTGACAACCACAGCTAAATATTTCATGTCAAAATATGATTGTTTTCAGGGGGTTCTTGTGATAGCTGCCTTTACTGTCGTGGCCTTAAATCTTTGGCCTGGTACATACCACAACCCTCACCTGAGCTGAAAACCGCCACATTATGAACTCTGGATGATTATATTTCCTGCAAAGTATCAAACTGGGAAGTTGTATCTACACCTACCTGTTTCCCGATAAGTCAGTGAGCCAGCCAGCCATTCAGACACTGTGCCTGACTCCTTGAGTCTGAGGGGCCTCCCACTCTTACTGAACGGTGTTCCTTGGGTGCCCTCAGGTGGAAGCCTGCTATAAATGCCTGTTGACAACCTCCCAGTCACTGTGCAATTAAAGCATCTGCCGCTCCTGTATGGCAGCGGGCGGAGATGCCTTGTGACAGCTCGTAGCCATTAAGCCACTGTAAGCAGCTGGCGTGCCTCGGTGGGGGAAAATAATGTGACAGAGACACCCCCCCTCCCCAACACACACACACACACACACACACACACACACATATTGTTGCCCTTGTCTCACAAAGGAAAAGAAGGACATTACATCGCTTTGGTGGTACTTTTAAGAAAATGGGAGTGAAAATTAAGCTACTTGTTTGAATAAGAATTGGTGGTGGGGGGGTGGTCCTTTGTTGTATTGTTGTGTGTTTTGTGTCAACAATAAAATTACTTCATACTTCATATTCACATATTGTTAGAAGACTGCCTATTACATTTAAATTTTGGTGGCAATAGCTTAGCACAGCTTTGGAATAGAGAATATACCATTTCCAAATACTGAAAATGCCATGGTGGACAGCAGAAAGACACCCTCTCTCTGAGTGTGAAGAGTGACGAGTAGCCAAAGCTGAAAGTAAGCCTTTCTTTGAGATAAAAAATAAATAAATAAATAAATAAATAAATAAATAAAGGAGTAATTCTCAAGCTAGATTTTTTTTCAAGAATTCTAGATCAAAGAAGTGAATAAGCTACCCTCTTCTGTACCAGCCTTGAGGGATGAAATAACTCCTTTTAATTACACCATCTCTGAGTCATTTGTCTGTCACATGTAAATGTGGCCTTTTGATGTACATTGAACTGTATGCGTGTTTGGGGGATTTGTGCGCATATTATTTGCATGCTCTTTGGTCAAGCCGATTGAGTTTTTTTTCTTTTATAATTTTTTGTCTTTTTCTTTTCCTGTCTGTCCTTAGGACCATGTCATCAAACTTCAATAAAACCACTGTGAAGTGTACATTTTTTTCGCCTAACAATGATCTAGGGCTATGAGGAAAATTCCTTCCACTGTTTTATTATGGAAATCACAGAGCTGGAAAGACAGTTAACTAATTGAGCTGTGGGCAAGAATCTAGAGTATTCACACTCAGCCACATTGTGATGAACCAGTCAGCTCCATCATTGTGAGTAAGCTATGAAAAAGAAGTGTGTGCGTGTGTGTGTGTGTGTGTGTGTGTGTGTTTGTGTGTGTGTGTGTGTGTGTGTTCCTGTCTGTCTCTCAAGGATTTGCTGTTTCAGCAGGGAAGGAATCAGTGCTGTGTCTTTACCACGCAGGAAAGTCAACGTAAGGAAATTCCTGAGCTTTACAGTAGCAATCACGCAGCTAAGGACCTGCCACAGAAAATGGAGCACAATGTCACTCACTCTCACAGCTTACTCATACTGCCACAGTTCCTGCACACAATGCAAACAAGTCCAGAGAGTTGACAAAGAGTGAGTTTAAAATCAATTTAATGAGAAATATTTTCCAGTTTCAAAGTTTTTAAACACTTAGGAGTAACACATTTAAGGAGATCAAGGTTACAGTAAAAGTAGTCATATTTCAATATATATTGTATCTATGTATAAACATGTAAAATGTCAACGTCCACATAATGGTTTTAAAACGTGTCAAACTAAAATTTTATTGGTATGGCTACCGTGTATTCCCTCTTACATTGGCTCAAGCCTAAAAGAGTCTTCCTAACCGCTAGGTGGCCCTAAAATTCACCAAACAAAAGGTAATTTACACTTTTACCGCGA
Organism: Galaxias brevipinnis; assembly: GCA_036023535.2. NCBI lineage: Eukaryota > Metazoa > Chordata > Actinopteri > Galaxiiformes > Galaxiidae > Galaxias > Galaxias brevipinnis. The sequence continues at coordinate 6,364 of JAVQIZ010079008.1, forward strand.
AGTAACAGCATGCCACCAACATTCTAAGCTTGTCGTGAATCAAAAATAAATTCGTGAGAATGATGGTAGAAGGAAGAACTCAACCATTTATTGACATATATTTTTTGTGAACAGACGAATACAATGTTGCAATTTCTGACACGACGGATTTCATATCCATTGCCTTCATGTTTACACTTTCTATCTCCAATCTGTTTTGTTTCCTGCCCATTTTGAGAGCTCTCAAGTGAGTTGATAAGCATTCAAAATGACAACATATAACGTTGAAGGTAAGAAACGTTATATAATTAAATAGCTGCTAACTTGCTGCTCATCTCTAAGTGACTAGTTTGAACCATTGATTATAGCCTGCTATGCACAACACCAATGGCTAAGTTATAGGCCATATTAGCCTGGTCAACTGATTTACACATTGTATTTGTTATATGATTACATTTACAAATGTCTGGTTAACGCTACACACTATTGGTTTCTATATGGAGTGTCATGACATCTCTCTTCCTCATTTGTAGGTGTCAGTCAGGTGCTGGTTGAAGTCAGCCCTGATATTCACATATGTGGGTACTGCAAGCAGCAGTACAATAACTTTCAAGCATTTCTTGCCCACAAGCAAAATGGTTGTTCTATACCTGCTTCGGACATATCAGATGCTCCTACCTTGGTAACAACTCTAGCAGGTAAAGTCCTATAAGCTGTTTGTTTAAAAGTAGCACACTATGTTAACTATGTTTTTGTGTGTCTTGATCACATTATAATTTTTATTTAATTCATTCCATTTATTCCAATATTTAATTCAAGTCATATAAAAACTAATTCCAGAGGTGTTATTCTGTGTCAAATGAGGCCTATGCTAGATGATGGTTGTGTCAGTAATATTTTGTGCAGTTATCTTTCCTCATGGTGTTTTCTACCCACATGTCCACATCTAGATTCCAGCACAGAGTTTGTTTTTGAGGAAACATACCAGACATGTGTTACAAGAGGTGTCAAAAAGATCCTGACCAAAGCACAGAAAACACCCTCCAAAAAATTAAAACCTGCGCTGACTTCAAAAAGGCACAGCTGCTGTTTCTCAGGTAGGTGGCTTTTTCTTTTCTGAGACATTCTTAACAAACAGCTACCAGTTGGAAACGCTTGTTTCATGTTCAGTTACATGCATATATCTGCTTTCTTTTAGTAGTGGATACTTGAAAAGTGTTACACTCTTTTCATGTTCCAAAAGAATAATAGGGACATGGGCTTGTGTTTAAGTTTTTAATAATTAATTTCACACTCCTCTGACATATATAGCCACCACATAATACTCTACAGTTTTCAATATCTTGTCATGAATTATGAATTTGAGAATCTTAAAAGCCCTTCTATCCTCAGGTTGCACTTTCAGAACACAGTATGGCCAAAAGGACATGGAGCGACATCTCAAAACTCACACAGGTGTGTTGTAGACCTCATTCAAAAGGCCTTTCTAAAAGCTCTTTAAAGTACATATTTCACCCTAACCCTAACTCACACAGGTGTGTAGTAGACCCCTTTCGAAATGTCTTTCTAAATCTCTCGAGCCATGTTTCCCCCTTGCGTGGCTGATACAAACATCAACATTCGTTTTTTTGGTTTTTCTCTCCCCCATCCAGGTGAGAAGCCGTTTGAATGTGAACTGTGCCACAAGCGCTTTAGCCGACGGGACAAGCTCAACATGCACAGTCGCTCGCACACGGGTGAGAAGCCGCACAAGTGCAAGCACTGTGCGTACGCCGCAGCCGACAGCAGCAGCCTGAAGAAGCACCTGCGCATCCATTACGATGAGCGGCCCTTCAAGTGCCAGATCTGCCCGTACGCCAGCCGCAACTCCAGTCAGCTCACTGTGCATCTCCGCTCGCACACTGGTAGGTTTACGGTTCTATCAGTTCTATATCTATGGTGCATTATGTACATATAGTAGGTGGTTTATGCATACATGTATTACATTATTGGTCAATCTTCAGATTTTGGCTTTTCAAATGGCTGCAAGATGTTCTTAGTAAAAGATTGACTATTGTTTTTGCGTGTTATTCTCATTTTATTTTTTTCTAATAATATTTTCTTTTTATTTCTCTTAATCAAGGTGATGCTCCGTTTCAGTGCCAACAGTGTGACGCCAAGTTCAAGATCAACTCGGACCTCAAGCGTCACGTCCGCATCCACTCGGGCGAGAAACCCTACAAGTGTGACTTCTGCGACTACTGCTGTGCCATGAAAGGTAACCTCAAATCACACGTCCAGATAAAGCACAGCGCCGGCAACTCCTTCCACTGTCCTGACTGCGACTTTCGGTGCGCCAACAAAGCGTCCCTGCGCCAGCACTCCCGCGAGCACCAGCCCACGCAACCCATCCAGTGCTCCAAGTGCACCTACTCTTGCTCCAGCAGAGGGGCGCTCAAAGTCCACGAGCGGATCCACTCCGAGGAGCGGCCCTTTAAGTGCGACTTCTGCACCTTCGCCACCAAGCAGCGGAGCAACCTCGTCATCCACAGGAAGAAGTGCCACGCCGACAGCCCCGACAAAGGAGGCGGCTCCGCCCGAAACAAATGCCACAGAGGGGGGAGCGGCGAGGACGATCCAAAGCCGGTGAGCTCGCGGTACAGGGCCAAGCTGGAGGCGACGAGGGCCTTCAGCTGTGACCTGTGCAACGCCTCGTTTGTGCGGGAAGACTCTCTCCGCAGCCACAGGAAGCAGCACCGAGGCTCCAGCCAGCCGTCCCTCGCCCCCACGCTTGCCTCCGTTCAGTCGGGGGCAGTCACCGTGGGCCTGGCGTCACCCGCCGCCACCACCACCCCCCTGCTCCAGGTCCCCCTCTCCTCAGACCCTCTGTGTCCCTACGGAAGCGCCCAGCTCAAAATTATTGTGTCCCATCCTCTAGGTCAGGATGGCTCCTTCCTGCATACAGGGGTGGACGGCGTTAGTAAGACTTCCGGTGGCACGCTCCTATTGAGCCCGGAGAACCAGGACATGGTGGTCAACTCCATGCTGCAGCAGGTCAATCTCCTGACTCCTCAGCAACAGCACCTGGGCCCCCAGGGGGTGGGGCCCCTGGAGCAGCAGACGGTTCTCCTGGCGCAGCTCGCTCCTGGGGACCACGGCACCCAGCTGCTCCACCAGGCCTTACTCCAGACAGCCATTTCCTCTCAGGACTCAGTCGGCAGTGGCGTTGGTAACGGCGGCAGCTCGCAGACCTTCATCACCACCTGCTCCGACCTGGACAGCCTCAACGCCCTCATCAGGGAGGGCGGCACCGAGGTTACCGTGGTAACAGAGGGGAACAACAACAACAATAACAGCAACGACGCGTCCTCCGTGGTTGCCATGGGGATACCCCGAGACGTGGTATGCGGCTCCGTCAGGGAGCTATCAAAGCAGACGTTGGCGACTGCTGTGGGCCAGGACGACAGTGCCTCAGCCTGCGGGGGTGACAGCAGGCTACTGGCACCCAACATTAGTTTAGGAGGCCAAGGGGTGGTCATCCACAACCTGCCCTTCATAGTATCAACCCATCCACAAGAGCACACGGCACTAGAGCAGCTGTCACCGCACAATCTCTATTCAGACACAGAGAGCATCCCCCAGTGACTCCATCCCGCAGAAAACTAGGCCTAGGTTTTTTTTTCTGTATCCTTACTGTGAGTATGAAAAAAAACTGGGCACTGACTCAAAAGCTTTGTATTTTCATTATACAGCTTCATTGTGTAAGCTATTTTTTTTGGGGGGGGGGGGGGTGTCTGGTCACCTGGGTTTAATGAAGTTAAAAACTGCTGGCTTCGGAATACAACTGGAAAAGCCGCTATACTTCAACAGCCAAGTGTTAT
>JAVQIZ010079028.1:0-18866 GCA_036023535.2 Galaxias brevipinnis
ATATATATATATATATATATATATACATATATATATATATACATACTGTATATATATCGACTCGAGTGAGAGAGGGAAAGAGGAGAGAAGGAGCATACCTTTTTTACAAAGACCTTACCAACTGCCTCGAATAAGCATGCTGCATTCCAGCCATATGGCCAACTACATTCCACCTACGCTTTTTTCTTATGGGGATCCGATTCAATCTGTTATTTGGTACTGGAGTATTCATTGCACTTACCACATATATCCACAGTTCTGAACGCGCGCGCTGGCTGATGCATGGTGGGCTACAGTATATATTTACACAAACAAGAAACTGCTGTTATGCAACATTATGTACGTTTATCTAGTACCCAGCTAATCCTGAAAAATCTAACAACTAAATAACCTCAACCAATGTGACATAACCGGAATAAAATGATATCGTTTGGTAACTCTCGAAGCCCTTGAAATCTTCCAATACGCACGCCAGGATAGCAAACGGAAAGGTAAGTGAATCTACACAGCATAGCTATATTTAATATTGTTTGTTATACTTTACTTTATACTTTACGACACCAACATATGTAAAGTAAAATATGCAGTGTTAGGCAACTTTCCCACTGCCTACATTAGCTAGGATAAACTTTAAAACTTTAATCTTAACTTCTACTTCTATTTTATGTATCTCAAATTACTTTACGTGGTGGTCCCCATCGTTTCACTAGTAGTCAGACATTGTTAATACCTTTTGTGTTTAATTCACGCAGTACATCATTAAACGACTGGCTTTTGTAATAAATGTCTATAGATGTTTAATAGAAGGTATTTGTTTTAATTATTGGTAAGTCTTCTCGTGACCTTGTCTAGACTTGATGGCTACAGACCAGCAGTGCATGCGCTATTGAGGTCTCAAGATAATGTAATTTTGCCACCATAAAAGCAAACACTTTAGTTTATCCCCCAAATAATGTCATATAGTTTCTACATACAGTATTTGTTCAGAGGTGGATACTACCTTGTTATACTATTAAAAACTGACAAAAATGAATTATGTTCATTTTAATTATAAGTGATGTAATACACCTGAGCAGCAAACGATGTCTCTTTGAAAATCATAAAGGCTGCATTAAATAACCATAGGATTTTAGCAGAGTACACTTGACCTGGTGCATTTGCTCTATTTTCCCCATGCACTAATCACCTGATAGGCTGCCCTCTCACAGTTTTGATCTCAGTTTCTCCACCCACTTTAATCTTTTCCCTCCTCTTGCCCCTGGGAGTATCCTTCCTTTTTCATGTTCTTCACAATGCAATTCTAAGGATTTTTAACAAAATTTTATGTGGACCACCAGGCAAACTGTTTGTTTCTTACTAACGTGATTACATGAGCATTTACAGGATAGAGAGAATAAGAGCGAGAGAGAGAGAGAGAGAGAGAGAGAGAGAGAAAGAGCAAAAATACAGCGAGTGACAGAAAGTGTACATAAATGTACTGGACGACTAGGCAACCCGGTCCCCCTTTTTGGGCAAATGTGCTGCATCTCCATGTCTGTGTTTTTAGATGGATGCGCTGGCCGATGACATGGCCTTTCACTCCAGCATCCCTGTGACGGCGGACATCACAGTGGCCATTGTCTACTCCGTGTTCGGTGAGTGAATTTGCCGCGCACGACAGAAGTGAATCTCCACGGAGGAAGAGAGGGACGGCCTGTGGTGAATGTGTTCCTCACCGATTTGCCTGCTGCGCCTCAGCTCCTGCTGGGACATGTTGTACATCAGTATTAGATATAAAAAAACACCGGGGGGTCCGTGTGTGTGTTTGTTTGTTTGTTTATTTTGGGGGGGCGTCAGACCTGTGTCTGTGTGGTGAATGATTACGCCTCTGAACCATAGGTGTGGAAACAGACGTGCCAAACCTCAGCACACACCTCACAGATGAACTCACATTGTACACGCAGCAAAAGAGCGGCGCATACCGCACATACACCCACACACAGACACACCTGCGTGCAGTGTCCATCCAGGCTGACATCAGAAGACGCTGTGGCGCTTCTGCCCGTGACTTATGTGCATGGAGCCACCCACAGGGCTGGAGCTTGGCCCCAGATGAAAAGCCTTACTTCCGTCCAAGCTCGACGCTCGAAAGGATCTCGGGAGAGCGTTCATATCTGTTGACATGTCTCCTGAATCTACAGTCAAGCCCATCGAAAAAAAAAAAGAAAGACCTAAAAAACGTGCACGCGTGTCCCCGTCAGCGATACGAAGGAGTAGCTGCACATGCTGTCCTTTCGGCAGCCTCTACACGTAATCGCAGCCTGTTTCCTCATCCTGGTCTAGGTGCCCCAGCTACTCCCAGGCCTACTGTTACCCAGTATTACCAGACCCACCCACCAAACCATCAGCCCTGGGTATTTATGACATTTAGCTCGGTTCTGGTGAGCAGGTGTCGGCATAAGCCTGCAGATATACTGAGCTTAGATCTGGCCCCTACAGGGGGGAAATTGCCATGTTCCTCTATATGTGAATCATAGAGGTCTTCTGTTGACAGATGTGTCACGTCATCACCGTTAGTGTATTGCAGTCGTATTTCAGATGAAACGGCATTGTGTGTCACAGGGATCGCTGCGTGAAAAAGGGGTGTCGATATATTGGGGCTTTGTCTCTATCCCCCAGCTGCCTCGCTGAGAGAAGTGAGAGAAGCAGCGGCTAAAAGGACCAACAGGGATTACGTTTGAGACAAACGATCCAAATCGGTTTGAAACCCGAGCCCTGCTTTTGACAGCGTGCCATTGAGCAGTGTGCATCGAGTGTACGCGTTGGAACCGGCCACGGAGACGTCGTCGGTTTCGGGGACGAGGGGAGAACAACGGGGCCTTACGCAGGAATCTGTGTGTGTTTGTGTGTTTGCCCCCTCATATACCCCCACCACCACCCCCACCACCTCGTTGCGTGTGGCTGACAGTAAGGGGGCGTCTTTCTGCTTTGCTCCCCTGCAGGGGTGTGCTCGGTGTTGGGCAACAGCGCGCTGCTCTACGTCTCCTACAAGAAGAAGCGCCTGCTGAAGCCGGCCGAGTTCTTCATCATCAACCTGGCGGTCAGCGACATGGGCCTGACCCTGTCCCTCTACCCCATGGCCATCACCTCCAGCATCTACCACAGGTAGGCCCTTCGCCCCAAACAGAGGCGTGGTGGAAAGCTGGAGTGCAAAGGGCTCTCGGGCTATTCCAATTTGCGGTCCTTTCCTGGAAATCAGGGAGAGAATGGTTGGGTGAGGGGGCGAGGGCTTTGATGTAGAACGCTGGCTGTGTGCGAGACGTTGGGAGGGTTTTCTAGTCTCTCCCCCTGCTTCGAGTGTCAGGATTTAATTAACAACACGGTCGGTCACCCATGCGATTGGTCGTCAAGTGTACAGGTGATACAGTGCCTTATGCGCGTCTAATTCTTCCTCTTCTCAATCCCCGTCTCTTCCTACCCCCCCCCCCTCCGCATTCTCTCTCCGTCTCTCCACCACTCTCTCACGCCCTCTCCCTCCCACGCAGGTGGCTGTTTGGGAAGGCGGCGTGCTTCATTTACGCTTTCTGCGGCATGTTGTTTGGCCTGTGTAGCTTGACCACCCTCACCCTGCTGAGTATGGTGTGCTTTGTGAAAGTGTGCCATCCCCACTACGGTAAGTTTTCAAAGCGCCACAGGGGTCGCCCGCGGGAAATGTCATAGGATTCACAAGGCAGAACTCTCCTTAGTGGTTGATTGTTGATTTATTGATGTCGAGGGGGAGGGGGGATCAAGCTAATCTCTCAGTAGGCTGGCACACATCCCTGCCACCCTTTGATGAGTGACAAACTGGGAGAACCCAGCACTCAATTAGTGCCTCTTGTGATCTCTGCCAGTGTTGTGCAATGAGGCTATCGATTCCATTCTGAACGTGGAGCTGTTTCTGAACAAAACAGCTCACAGCTATCCCATAGCTATAATACATATTGATGTCTATTGAGCACGCTCAGTCATATTTATAAAGGGTTATTCATACAGCTACTTACATTCTCCTCACTGTTCTCATTAAGTGTAGCCTTGGGAATTAAATACAGTGCTTGATAAAATATAACTTGACTTGGCTTAGCCAGATCTCCTTTGAAAATAGTATTACTAATCTCAATGGGATCGTTTCCTGGTTAAATAAAGATTCAATAACAAAATATTATATTACCTTACCTGTTTTGCCCAAGAGTACAAATCATATGTGCAGGGACCATGGATATTATACATATATGCCCAGAATGTATGCTCCTGAAAAGTGCTAATTTAACCCCCTTCTCAGGCAACCGGTTCAACCCAGCCCACGGCCGCCTGCTGGTAGCCTGTGCCTGGGCGTGGGCGCTGGCGTTTGCCTGCTCTCCCCTCGCTCACTGGGGCGAGTACGGACCGGAGCCCTATGGAACGGCCTGCTGCATCGACTGGCGGGTGTCCAACGGGCAGGCCAGGGCGCGCTCCTACACGGTGGCGCTGTTCGTCCTGTGCTTCATCGTGCCGTGCTGTGTGATTGTGGCGTCCTACGCGGGAATCCTGCTGACGGTGTGCGCCTCGCGCAGGGCCCTGGAGCAGCACGCCGCGCGGCAGACGCACATGAGCAACATCCAGATGACCATTGTCAAGGTGAGGCGGACGTGCCGAGGCAGACGGGTGATTTTTCCTTTCGGATTTGAGTCGTTTCTCTATGCTGGCGAGCTGCCGTGTCTCCGTAAAAAGGGTCAAGGGTCAAGAAGTAGTTGCAAAAGGGCATGGAAATACCCGCATGGGCAAGTGGACAGGCAATCAATTGAGACCAATAAACAACCAATCTCATTAAGGAATAAGGATATAACTGTGTATTTCATATGCAGAAACAGAAAAGGTCTAAAAAAAAAAGAAGTGGATATAAGAACCAGTAGGGTAGATCACGCTGAATTAAAACCATTTCACTTGAACCGGACCACATTTGTTCAGAGTGTGTAGTATCTCTTCGTTATACACGACAGGAAGCCTTTTACCACTCGCCCCATCTCCCTCATCCCGCTCCCTGCCCACGCTCGCCCCATCCCTCGTTATGGAAAGGGTGATGGATCAGGAGAGAATAGGCATGCTAAAACCACTCGCCGCAGCATGCCTGCACCGCCAGTACCACTCATTGACGATTCAAGCCCCAAGCCCCCAGCCCCCCTTCTGGCTCTCTCCCTTATCCCTACCCTGGCTGCCGGAGTGCACACCTTATCATTAGCTCAGCTTCCATGCTCCCGTGACCTCTTTGGCAACACAAACGCATTAAAGAGAGAGAGAGCCCGGAAGGGTCAGTCAGGAGTCCCTATTTTTTTCCAGAGCAGCCAATGGAGATGTGCTGCCGGATAATTGAACGGCCAACCAAATGAGAGCGGGGTTTGAAACATCAAAGGGCCCCTCCACTCCCTCAGAGGCATAGGTCTGCCATGGAGCTCATATCTCTCTGTTCCGCTCGCCCGGGCCTCTACTCCGTCTCTCTCTTGCTTTCCCGCATTGTAGCTCGGCCCCCCGTCAGCCCTCCCTTCTCTTCCCACCCCCCTCCCCCTATCTCTAAGATTGGCTGTGACCTTAATAGATCCCCTCCAGTGATGGAACCTCTCGTTAGCAGGAATTGGCCGCCGGCTAGGTGGAATACATCGTGATGGATGATGAGCCAGACTGGGGACCGGCTGGTGCTTCGCGGTCATCAGCCCATCGTGCTAGCTGGCTAGCAGTCACCCCCCCCTCCAATAGCTCCGTCCTCTTTCTGTACAGTCACTGACGTTGGCTGGGGATAGCATTTGGTGAATCTAGCATGCGGTAGAACTCTCGGTGCCCCCCTCCCCCACACACCCATTTAAATTCTCTGCACTCGGGCCTAGGCTGTGCACCGACAGTATCTCGCCATGGTTTGCTTTATTTAAGAAAGTGTTTTCTTTTTACATCCCTGTCCTTATCTACCAGATGAGCGTCGCGGTCTGCATCGGCTTCTTCACGGCCTGGAGCCCCTACGCCATTGTCTCCATGTGGGCCACCTTCGGCCGCTTCGACGACATCCCCCCGCTGGCGTTCGCCATGCCCGCCATGTTTGCAAAGTCCTCTACCATCTACAACCCCATCGTCTACCTGCTGCTACGCCCAAACTTCCGCCGGGTGATGCGCCGGGACCTGGGCACCCTCCGACGGGCCTGCCTCCAGGGCTGCCTCTGCTCCAAGGTCCTGGGCAAGTGCCGCACCGAGTCGGTGGCCCGCGTCAGCCTCCGGGCTTTGCAGCGGCGGAACGACCACTCCTGCTCTACCGACTCCACCACCAGGCCTCCGTTCCTGGCGCAAGTGGCGGTGCCGGGGGGGTCAAAGGGCAGCAACAGCTGCCAGAAGTGCAGCGACGCGTTCGAGTGCTTCCAGCACTACCCTCAAGTATGCCTGAGTGCCTGTCCCGAGGTGAAAGCCACAGGGGGGGCGCATGAACTTCCGGCTTGGCCGGGTGGGGCTCCCGCGCCACCACAGCAGCAGAGGAGAGTGGAGCCGAAGGCCCCCCACAAGAAGTTCCGGCAGGCCATCATTAGAGGGAAAAGATCCTCTGAGATCGACAGCCTCATGGTCAATCTGCAGGTGGTCCCAGGGGCAGCGAAAGCGGCCTGGCCCTGAAAGGATTATGTTACATTTGGGTTTATGTTTGTGTAAAAAGGTCTTGTTTTGTATACATTCTCCACGTCCCAGCATAAGACATTTTAGAAGTTTGAATTGATTTACTTCTAATGTTTCATACATTACTTTTTGAGGATTTCTTTTCTTGACAACGTCACTGCATGCTGGAGATTGCTTAGTAAAAACCCGGGTCTCTTTCTCGGGGAATCCTAGTGGTTTGAAGCCTTTGTGGAACATTGGGTTAATGTTTACCTATGAGCGTAATCCCAGGGTCTTTCACACCTCGGAAATACAGCCAACCCAGTACTACCGCTAGTCTACTTCCTAGACAGTTTACATCGGTGCTGGACCGTTCACTGTACGTTGTCGGGTCTCGTTTGGTGTTAGTCTTTATGTGCAGATTGGCATCTCGTCGTTTCCAAGGGGAATAGGAGAGAACAAAGCCTGTTCCCAAACACCAAACCAAACAGCTGTAGATAGACGGATTCCCAGGAAAAATGTGTTGTGTTGTCCGGTGCTGACTGTATTATTGACTGTATTGCGTGTACACCTGTGTGTAAAATATGCATGGCAGTTAGCCGCATAGATTACAGTCTCCTGGCAGGCTGATGAATCGAATCCTTACTCAGTGTATTCTACACACTGGGAAAGGCAGTAGTTGAAATTGCATTAAAGTTGGCCATTTTCATGAACGTAATTGCTTGTTGCTGTTTGGAGCTCATATGGTGAGAGGAGGAGGAGGAGGAGGGGGAGTGGGGGGGGGTGTTCAACTTGCCAAAGCAAACAAATGTACTTAATGCGATAAATCGGCTGCCTTGAATCAGATACTGTTGTTTCCCTTCACAATACAAAGCGTTAACATTGGGAGACAAAACTTCAGATGTTCATTTGTGTATTTCTGTCTTTGCAAGGGGATTGATGCAGTAAAAAACCAACTAATCCCGATAAGAACCTTGCCTTTTATATACACCAATGTTTACATTAAAAGGTAATGCGTTTTTTGGACTGAGTGGATCCTATCCCTTTCTTACCAGCTCCTTGAAACACAATTTCTTTTGCCATTTCCAGGCGGAACAGTAAGGAATATGCCGCTAGCTGTTAAGTTTATGTTCACCTATGTAGCAAGCATACTCAACGCTCCCCATATATGAGAGAAGCTGAAGCTGGTCCACACATTCTTCAAAGCTCTGCCTAAGTTATTCGGTTGCTTTGGTAAACCTAATACTATTTGTTCATCCTTCACTTGAAATCAATGATCTACATCCAAGGACACTGTGACCCTCTATATGCATTTATTATAAGTTTTTCTTGAAGGCGTACTTTAAAGCAGCATGTTGTATTATAATGTGGTAAAAAAAAACACATCATGACTACTGTATGAACTATTAACCAAGTACTTAAAAAGAAATACCTTATAAACAGATGTTTTGGATCTATTTATTTACCTCTGAAATATTTTTTTTTTTCAGCCCCTCCATATAGAGCAACAGACACCTGAAAGCACACTAAGGCATTATGCCCTCCAAGGGGAAAAAACACATTTGTATGCATAACATTAAACTTGGAAATCAGCCACGCACATGAATTGGATGTTGGCGTCACTCACTCAACAATAGTTCATTTAAATCTGCCGGGAGACACCGGTTTCTGTAACTAGGAAGATTAATCTATCAAACCTCCAATTGCTTAAAAAATTATAAGCATTCTACCTTTTTTACTGTGCACTGGAATACATGTGTGGTGGAGAAAAATACATCAGTCACAAATGCATGGTGCTGTGTCAAGCACTTTGATAGGCTTGAATCCAAGAGGGAAGGTCGAAGGATAAAAAAATGTCTGCTACCCCCAAATGGACAGAAGGACAATGGCATCAGAGTCTCCCTTTGTTTCGGAAGTATTCCCGTGGCTTTTGTCCCAGGAAATGGCAGAACAAGTTTTTTGGGTGTTTATCTTCTACGCAAATGGAAAATACAAAAAACGGAATTCTTTAAAAGTCTAAAATCACCAGTCTTAACGCCAGTTAACAGAATTGTAGATAGTGTTACAGCTCACGGCTGTCCTAGAAGTTTTCTGCTCCAAGAAGGAAAATTCGATAAGCTTGACGGACCGTCTTGTCAGCAGTCAGTGTTTAGGTTGCATAAAAAGGGACATAATGCTAGTTCAAAACAGGCGACGCTGCAAGGACGCATGGAAAGATACATATGTAAACAGAATTGGACAAACTTTCTGGCATTAAACACCCTTACCCCAGCGTTATTGAGAATATCCCGTTCAAATGTGTGTATTTATGTGTGTGTTAGCTGTGTACTTCAGACAGCTTTTTTTACACATGTGGCTGTGAGCTAGGAGTGCAGATCCAGCAGACGGTAGATCACGTCAACTTTGACGTGGCCAATCAAGGGAGCGCACAGCCTCGACAGGGTGCTGCCTAACCGTCCGTTCTTCATTTTCCAGCGCTCCAGCATCTGGTGCACCTTCTCCGCCAGGCCATCCCGGTCGTAGTCTTGGTCGATGGTGTCCACCTCCACTTGGGTCAGGCCCAAGCGCCGCGCGCAGCGCTTCCAAGTAGAGCCGACGTTGTCCCTCAGTAGCTCCAAGTGCTCCTCTGTCACCGCATGGTCCGCTGGTAGCACACACACACACACACACACACACACACACACACACACACACACACCACGTAAACTCCAGTAATGGTTGACAGTATGAAGAAACCTCTCGCACTATCTTATGAAATACAACGCACTGCAAAAACATGGCGCCGTTACCGATTAGTAAGCGAGAGCAATGGCGATTTCCACTGGGCGGTTAAGACGGGGCCAACAGAAAAACGGTGCCACGGTAGAGCTTTAGTGTGCTGTGGGGAGGCTGGGCGTGCGGAGCCTTACCGTACTTTTGAATGGCCTCGCTGAGGTGAGTTTCGTCCGGCCCGCTTGAAGACACGCTGCTGAGGGAGCCGGGGTTTCTGAAGCTCAGCGTGTTGTTGTTGCCTATCTGGATGCCACTGGCGTGTTGGATGACAAGGCCTCCTGAAAAACACACACACACACACACACACACAGTATGGTATGAAACAAGGACACACAAATGCACATACACGAATAAACAAAAGAGACCTGAGAGCAAGGTCGTACCCTGGATCTTTTCAACGGAATGAAATATACTTCATTGATCCGATAAGTTAAGATACAATTTTATAAAATGAAGGACATATACCAAAGAGATACATATAGGAGGTGTTTGGGGGCATTCTCCCCAGGATTCATTTGTATGTTCTTGATCTACATGTGTGCATTTTAGAACATTTTGAGGGCAAAATAACTATAACAATAACTTTAAAACCATATCGGGACATGGTTCATTGAGGTAAGGCGTTTTGAGTCCCACAAGCGCCATAGATAGCCTACTAAAATGGATTCACCAGAGGTGCTTTATATAAAAGCTGACCTGCAAATTCAACCCACTGTGCACACACACGCACAGGTAACTATAAAGCCTAACCACCTACACAGCCTGCTTCATCTCACCTAGGGTGGTCTGAAAAAGCCCACCATCCTGTCATAGTCTGCCTCAGTCAACAAGCTACTCTAGTTCACACTACGACAGCAGGCAATAGCTGCACCCCCAACACGGGTGACGGGTCCAATGCTAACGTTGGTTACACTAACCTGCTGATCATGAGACAGCCATCATTGACACAAACTTCATCATGTTCACAGGGGTTGTTTCCCTTCACATATAGCCGTAGCGATTACTTTGAAAGCAGACCAGTCACTATGTTAATTGCAAAAAATATAATAACCAATATTTGGAATAAACCGATATGTATACTTCTATCATCTGACTGGTGGTAATTTCCTCACTGCTCTCAACTTACGTTTCTTGTTTTCTGAGGCTTGCTGCTGTCGACACTCACTGTAAATGCAAGCCGACTCAATGTAATACAATCGCTTGCACTTTAATCAACCAAACACTAATAATGCTATCCATCATAGGCCAGTACAGCTAACGGTTTCTGCTAGGGTTCTGCAAACCCACTTGGACAAACAGCATGCAGAACTGCAGTACACCGTGATACTAGAGCCAGAGGTAACCACAATGGAAATGTGTGAAGTTTAGTTATGATTATGATTACATTTGCTAATGAGGACGATGCGGCGTTGCGTGATTGCTTGTCGTAGCATAGAATTTAATATATTACATGTGTGTATATATATATTCACATTATATATATTATAAGTATGGCCCTGGTACACATTTTTAATACCCAGATCACGTCCAACTTTGCCTGGGTGCAAGTGGTCATGGGCGCCTGTGTCCATAACCGGGGTGTTTGGCCAGGATGGCTGCCGGTCAAGGCGGTGGAAGTTGGAGTGCTGACCAAGTGACGGGCTGCTGGCCGACATGGGAATGTGGCTGGACAGCTGCTGCGGGTGCATGGACCTGGCGCTCTCAGAGGGCGACATAGACCCATAGCCAGGGTGGAAGAGAGGAGCCTCCTCCTGGCTGCTGGGCTGGACGGGCTCCGCTTTGGTCCATGACTGGACCGAGGAGACCGGGGAGGGGATGTCCCTGGCTGCCTGATAGAGTTCCTCAGAGGGGGGGCGCTGGAAGGGCAAGGGGAGGTAACGCTGCTGCTCTGCGTAGCTGCCGTGCTTGTGGTACATCAGCTCCTGGTCCAGCTTGTGCTCCACGGTCAAGGAGCTGCCGGCGGCCTGCGCGTCCGTCTGGAGCGAGGGCTGCGGGGACGCAGGCTCGGGGGGGTGGGAGTGGAGGTCCTCGATGCTGGCCTCCACTGGGTCACTGCTGCTGTCTGTGCTCAGCCGGACAGGGGTTGGCCATTCAGACAAGGAGAGAGGAGAAGAAGAAAAAGCATCAGGAGAGAACTCGCGGTTGCAATGCAAGCAACTGGAAACAGAAGTTAACTAGTAAGGAGGCTGAGTGTGTGGAAAGCTCAATGGGAATGGACCTCATATTGGGGTCCACATAATAATAATAACTTTATTTGACCAGGTAAGTCAGCTGAGAACAGATTGTCTTTTACAGTGACGACCTGGTCCAAGTGGCAGGCAACATGACAACACACAGAATACATGCCCAACACATACACATAATAAATACATAATCTTTTTCTCCATTTGCCATAAACAGTTATCAAGTCAGACAAGTACAGAAATCTATCGATAATTTGTCTATCAGACCATTAAAGACACCTTGAGAGACAAAGCTGGTTAATTTCAATTTGCGCTGCAACTCATTCCTGTCAAAAGGTGCAGAGTAGTGAAATTAGTTGCGCCCTGTCGCCTTATTCACATTTTGGAACAATTGACTGTTATTTTCATTGTAAAGCACCTTGTAATCCTGTTTTGAAAGGTGCTATACTGTATAAATAAAGTTATTATTGTTATTTTTATGACATAGTTAGACCTATTTGGCTGAGAGATTCAGGGCTGTGGTCTTGGCCACACATTGCATGTCTTACCTGCTTGAACGCAGTTGGGGTCCATGGATAAAGACCTCATCTTGGCCACTAGCTCTCTGGGACCCTCATACTGCTGTATGCCAATGGGATGAGAGTTTGAATCCCATTAAAACATGTTGAGAAACTGTTTTGGCATGATCCTCTACCGTCAGTATATTTGTGTTCTATAGAGGCTTGTTATGAGGCACTTCTGTGTGTTTTACACTCAATAGTATTGTGACCTGACGTGAGAAGAAGAACGTGCCTGGAGATGAAGTGAGTCCGTCTCCACCGACGGCTCCAACTTCTCTCGGTAGATCGGCAAGAAAAAGTGGTAACCCTCTGGAAGAAAAGAAACAAAAACAGCGACAGCAAAAGTACGTGAGACTGAGAAAATAGGAAATGGCCCAAAGCGATTCACTTAATTCCCCCAAATCCTCTGCGCATTAAAAAATGTCCCATGGCACTGATTGTGTAAAAGCATCTGTGTTGACACACTGACTTTTGTCAGTACAGTCAAAATAACAATCTTTCAAATACACACAACACACATATCATGAGTGGGCGACATGCGCACGGCCCCTCGGAATTCTAACACTAGTAAGTAACACTGACCTTCAAACGTGGGCCGTTGCTCTGGATCTTGGTGCCAGCATTTGGTCATGAGCTCTACTACCTCAACGGGTGTGTCCTGTGGGATGAGGTCCTGAGCTGGCCGGTCCCCGTTGCGCACACAGTTGCAGACCTGGGCCTCGTTCACGGCATCTTGAAAAAGGCCAACACGTTGGCTCTGATTATCTACTGTAGAACTACGGTGGTCACTCATTGAAAAGAACACGCTGTGTATGCGATGTGGCAATAAACCAACGGGAGTCTTATTGGGAAAGCACGGCAGAACAAAATGTCTGGGAGCAAAGCGCGGCCCATAGTTAAGCATGTCAATCTTTAAGGAGCAAGACTGAGTGTCAACCCGACCATCTCACAATCAGACTCATAACCCCCCCGCACACTCACTCTCGTAAGGCTCCTGGCCGCTGAGGACCACCCAGACCACTATGGCGAAGCTGTAGACGTCCGACTTCTCCGTGGAGCGCGTGTGGATGCAGTCCAGGTGCTCCGGGGCCATGTAGCACAGCGTCCCCGCGGCTCTGGCCCCGGACGAGCGACCGTGGCGGCTCTGCCTCCGCGACTCCTCCTGAGTGAGCTTGCTCCATGTCTGACAGGTGGCCAAGCCTAGGTCTGCAATCTGCCAAGATAAAACAACACACGCCCGGCACATGTCGCATGTTACATCCACGTGTGATGAGTAGCCCTGTGAAAGACTCGAAGAATAGCATGGGGGGGCTGTCCACCAGCACAGATAGCAAGGATTTGCGCAAAATTGGCGCTCGATGAAAGTCACCTTGCAGATCGAAGTGAATGAGCAAGGGGTTATGAGGATTGGGAACGCCATTAGCAGGCTTTGTACCTTGATGTGGAAGTCCTTGTCCACCAATATGTTGTCAGGTTTCAAGTCCTTGTGTATGATGCCGTTCTGTGTGAGATAGACCATTCCCTCTAGGATCTCCAAAATGATCCTGCCCTTGATGGACATGGGCACCGAGACCTGGAGCGGGACACCATCACATCATATCGGACAAACACATCATATGTGAACTACCATTAGATATGAATACGATAGCACATACAAAAAACGCATTGGACATATACAAGTGCTACAACGTTTTCCTCAGAAACGAGAAGCAATGGAAGACGAGTGGAAAGTCTAGCACTTCTCCCTATAGGGCTGCTGCAGAACGGCTATTGTCCTAAGCCAGCCTCACCTGTTGGAGCATGACCAGCAGGTTGCCCTTGGGGATGAGCTCCATGACCAGGGAGTAGTCCCCATCCTCCATGATGACCCCCAGCAGCTTGACCACCCGCTCGTGGTTCAGCCGGGTCATCAGACTGCCCTCCTCCTGCAGAGTCTGTCTGCTGCTCCTAAAGGACGGGGATGCTGGGAGTCAGCGCCACGCGTCTTGTCATAGCCATGAACCAATGATCACAACACAGAGCTGCTTCCTATTTTCCCACGACCAATCCTAATCATTCTGCATTTCCGACCAATTATGTGGCACATTTCAGTGGTTCTGATATAAGGTGTGTATAGGCAACACGAATAACAGTAGTTGTCCAACTAAAGCTACACCTACACTGTTAAACCTATTTCAGTCACACAAACAAATCCATATTAAACGTTTAATTAAATGTGAACACAATTCAATTTGGCATGTTTAGATCTGCGCTGTTTTTTCAAGCTTTCTGACGTAACAGTGAGGCAGGGAGTACACAGACATCAATCTCCTTTTGGGACCGATTACATTGACATGGGCAGTTTGATCGTTGAACAGGTGTGTATGTGTTTGGTGTGTGTAATTAAGGTCGGCTTACGTCAGCAGCGCACAGACCTTCAAGTCATCTGTCTGAGCTTTAGCTAAAGATTCATGAACAGATGCCAACATTAAATGATTTCCAGCTCGCCTATGTGGCCTATGTTGGTTATGTGTCTTGATTAACGAATGGTGTAAAATTGTGCAATAAATCTAATTCTATACCAGCAAAAACTACATACAATCAAAAACCTAATGATATTAACTACTACCTTAGGTTCTACTTCACAGAAAAAGAGAATTCCCCAGTCTATGACTGTGCATGGAGACTTACTCATTGCGCCGGGGGCCTGTATACACCCTCTTCAACACCACTTGTCCTAAGGTTTTATGATAGCACAGGTACACTTCCCCGAATCCACCATAATCCAAAGGTTCCTTTTTAATCAGGTCAGTCGATCTCATGTTAAAATATGCTGGTGCGCTATTCATCCTTTCAGCAATGCTACACAGGTCGCCCTCATTGAACTGTAAAAAAACAACAACAAACAACAAACATTGATATAATATGTATTTATCCATTGTATCCAATCGATAATAACGAATTGCGCCTACTGTGACAAAGTGGTAGTAGCCTACTCATAAAGTTTTTCGAATACACTTAAAAACTTTAGCGTGTCAAATTACAGGCATGTAAAATCCCAAGAATCAGCAATTAAACAAATGGAACTGTAACAGACAGTTACTCAATGTGTGCTAAATTTTTATGACAATAAACAAAACGCAGTCCTTACTAAGAAAGCTAGCTGAGTAGCCTGAAATGTTCCACTATTTCCGGGATGTTTTACCCTTTGAAAGTGAAAGAACCCAATTGGAAAAAATGACTGCCAGTCTGTCTAGTCAATTGCAGATCGAATCAGGAAGGATAATGAATAGAGTTTGAATAAGTTTAAGACGAAAGTGTTTTTTATATAAATATAGGCCTTATCACAATCATTGAGTCCATTAGGCCAATATAGTAGGCTAAGTAAAAAAACAAGCAAACATACATTTAATATAACAGGGAATTTTAAAAAGTCTGGACTAGGACAGGACTTGCATCAAGGGGACAGAACTTTGAGTACAATAATAGGCTTGACCTACTAAATTCTACATAAAAGATTGTGGTGTAGTAAAATAACTGGAGAAAGCGATTGATTGAAAGTTCAAGCAAGTAAATGTAAGGCGTTGTCTCCGCCTAGTGGTGTACAATACTGAAAATGATATTGTATTTTTAAAGACAGAATATTGAACTGTTGCTGCGTTGGCATCTCAGTCGGGTAGCAAAGGACAAGCCCTAAATGATATTACCGAATACGTTTACAGAGATAATTTATTTAAATAAACAAGTAAAGACAATTCAGCAAATACATTGGCCTATATAGCGAGATTTATATAGGTCTAAAATGTAAGGTCATATTAACACATTCACAGGAATACAAAATAACACATTTTACTTGCTGGCAAATAACCTATTACACAAAAACAACATCCATTGATGAAAGAATGCATGGTTTCTATGAAGCAGGATGGGAAACTACCTAAATAGCAGCGCCCCTAGACAGTGTGGTAACATAAAGTTTGTTGCAAGAATCGAGTGGGTCTATAATTTAGGTTGCCTGTCTGTAAACGCCCACACTGAAAACCACAACAGAGCGAGGTTTCTTTTCTTGAAATGTAAATAGTGTCCCTCTTTATGATTCATGGTTATTACGGTAACAATATATTCGTTGTTCTCTCGTCCCTACAAACTCTGAGTGTGTATTTCACTTGACTTTGCAGTTGTCTGTTGTCTATTCAAAACTCATCGATATGATTATGTATTTGAAATAATGATTTTCTTAGAGAGCAGGTACTTTTGCTTAGTCTGTAACAGTTAGATAATGATATTTTAATTAGAATATTTGCATTGGGGACCGGAAGGGCTACGAGACCCATTCATCGAAGTGTAATAGTTGGAGATCTGTGGTCTCATAAGGCGCATGTCTCCAAAAGCAAACTACAAATCCCATGAAACACGCTTTGGCAGCCTTGACGAACAGGTTTCAATGTAGAAACAAACGTGTGAGCGCTTTCTCAGCGGTTTGGGAAAGCCGTCAAGCAATCGGAAAAATTGCTCTATACTTCACTGCAGCTGGTTACCGAGTATTCGCAAGGGACAGCATTTACAATGGGGAATGGTCTAAATAAGGTACGGTTGTTCATGTGTTTGGTTTGCCTTTTACATTATTCATAAACGCAAATTTCCACCAGGATTAGTTGTTTCCAAATGTGTTTTGTCTGTAGCAGACTTTGAACACATTGTTATTAGAAATGTGGTTGATGACAGTGGATTTACTCATGTGCTTTGAGCATAATAGTTTTTGCCTACGTTTTGCTTATCTACAACTAGTAAACATATACCCAGTGATTTCAATACATGATGAGTATTTGAAACATTAACTATCTGGTATTTTGAGGTCTTGCGTTTCCATGGAATGTTTTTTTTTATAATAACATACTGGATGGCTATGTATTTAATCTCACTAAAACACAGACAAACACGCACGCACACAAGGAATGAGAAATCCATCCTGCCTTTACGGTACCACAAGCACAGGAAACCCAATATCATCTATTATCATTTCTCATCATCACCTTTTTTTTGTGCCAACTCAGAAGGACAGGTCGTGTCAGTTGTTTCGACCAGCTGTTGCATGTGGTGTCCAGCTAAATATACCACCTGACCTCAGCCTTCCACCAATGATGCTTTGACATGTACTCAGAGTGCATAGTATACTGTATCTTACAGCTAAAGTGTTATTGCACACCATCTACCACTCTTTGTGTTTGAATTTAGATTTTGTCTCACTGTAGAGCATGGTAATGCGGTGCCACAAGTCTGTCCACTGACCGCAAACTAAATTTTAAAAAAAAGAAAGATATCTGTTCTTATCATTTTGACTCTTGTCACATCTCTGATAGGTGCTGCCTGACTTGTACTTGGGGAACTTCAAAGGTCGGTCTGCCGTTTATTTCTGAAACCTTTGTTGACCGCATAACATATTGCATCGACAACTCTCGTCATTGTCTTTGTTTGCTAGACGCGCGAGACAGAGAGCAGTTGGCCAGGAACAACATCACTCACATCCTCTCTATACACGACAGTGCGGCCCCCATTCTCCCGGTAAGCCTCTCCATCTGGCCTTTGGGGATCCCACTCCGTCACCTGTTGTGTTAGTGCATAGTGTGTTAGTGCACTTGCGTGTACTATGGGGGTGGGTGGGGGGGTGGGGGGGGCTGCTGTCCATGGACCATGTCTAGCAGGTAAATCAAGCAAGCAGCACCCCAATGCAGACTGCAAACGCGATGCGTCTTCCTTATCGCTGTTTCATTCAGCCGTGTGAGGCTCCGGTGTGGTGAAAGGCCTCCGTGCCTCACTCACAATATACTGAAACACTGTGAAAGTAAGAGCACTTTGGTGCACCCATAGTGAACATGCAGGGGAGAGTATCGCATACGTTAGAGAGGAGGCGTTGTTCTCTTGGATATGGTGCCCCGACTCTGATCTGCGTGGGCATAGAACTCTCTCCTCCTTACCCGTCCTTCCAGGTAGAATCTGGATCGTTGTTTCCTCATTAAAATCCCGTAGAAATCTAACCTTAAGAGTATCCCTCGCCTCTGCAGGGTCAGGTCAACGGGAACCCGTGCTGCACTTCTGCACATACCATACGGCACCTTTCAGTGTGATTACGTAATGGCGTGTGTCGATGCTGTTGCCCGAGGTACAGTGATCGGGTAGTAAGGCGCTGGGAGGTGGGTCCACGGTAGTGTGGTTGTATTCTGTCTTCAGTGTGCAGAACAGCCAGTTACATCCAACTTTCTCTGTCCCACAGGAGATGACTTATCTCTGCATCTCGGCAGCCGACCTGCCCACACAAAACCTGTAAGTTCCCAGTTGAATGGTAGGGGAGAACACACACACACACACACACACACACGCACACGCACACGCACGCACACTCAGGCGCACACTCAAAGTCCAGTACAGACTGAACCGACATGTACCAGAACCATCCTTGCCTGCAACGCTGTGTGGGCGTCTCTGCCTCAGTTTTCATGCAAAATGGATGTGCTCACCCATTTGACTGTGAATTCAGGCACTGCATAAATCAAAATTGGACTGTGTTATTTTGCTTACCTTCGCACACACACTTGAAGGCTGTATAAGGGCGAATAGCTTTAGAACACGTACATGCAACGCTAAGTAAACGCTAGCACACTGTAAGCCTTGCCTTACAAACCCTCCCAAACGGACGCATGCACTGGCCTTCTATTGGTGTTTAAAGCGTAGCGTTGCCCCCCCCCCCGTGGCA